>APFE030794653.1:78500-98683 GCA_000404065.3 Pinus taeda | reverse complement strand
AATTCTGGGCAGAGGCAGTGGATACTGCATGTTACTTGGTCAACAGGTCACCTTCATCAGTGTTGGAGGATAAGACTCCACAAGAAGTATGGACTGGTAAGAAACCCTCTCTTCAACATCTGAGGGTATTTGGATGTGATGCATATGTACATGTTCCAAAGGAGAAATGAACCAAGTTGGATAGTAAATCTGAAAAGTGCATCTTTATTGGGCATAAGGATGGTTTGAAGGGTTATAAGCTTTGGAACCCAATAACAAGGAAGCTTGTGTATAGCTGAGATGTGGTGTTCAGAGAGGTGAAAGATGTTGTTAAACATGAAGTCCAACCAAAGGAACCTGCGATGATAGAGTTTGAGCTAAATGAGGACGAATCAGACTCTACAACAGAGGAGGAATCAGAAGCTGAAGAGCCACAAACTACGACTGTAATAAGATCAGTTCGAGAATGAAAGTAGCAAAAAAGGTATAGTCCATTTGCTTTCTGTTCAATTTTTTCTTTAGCTAATACTGATGATGATCCCAGAACTGTGAAGGAAGTAGTGGATTCAGAGGATGGGAAACTCTGGAAAGAGTCCATCGTTGATGAAATGGCATGTTTACACAAAAATGAGGCTTGGGATCTGGTGGAGTTGCCGACTAGAAGGAAACCCATTCACAACAAATGGGTGTTCAAGAAGAAGAGAAATTCAGAAGGAAAAGTGGAGAAATACAAAGCTTGGTTGGTAATAAAAGGTTGTTCGCAGGTGTCGGGAATTGATTTCGGTGATATTTTTTCTCCTGTTGCCAAGATAACTTCTATTAGATTACTTTTATCTGTTGTCGTTGCTTTTGGTTTTGAGGTAGAACAGATGGATGTGAAGACAACATGTCTTCATGGGGATCTAGAAGAGGAGATCTACATGAAACAACCTGAACACTTTCCGGTGAAGGGTAAGAAAGAACTAGTATGCAAGTTAAACAAGTCTCTGTATGAGTTAAAATAGTCACCAAGGATGTGGTATTAGAAATTTGATACATTTATACTTCGACTTGGCTTCACCAGAAGCAAAGCAGATCATTGTGTGTATTTTAAATTAATTGGTGACCGTGTTATTTATCTAGTCTTGTATGTGGATGATATGTTGCTAGTTGGAAATGACAAAGAAATTATCTAGGATTTTAAGACCGAATTTTCCTCCAAATTCGACATGAAAGATCTTGGTGCTGCAAACTATATTTTGGGCATGGAAATTAAAAGAGATTGGGAAAAGAGGAAGCTCTGGTTAAACTAGAGGAAGTATGTCGATACAATATTGCAGAGGTTTAATATGCAGGATAGTAAACTGGTGAAGTTCATTATTCCTGTAGGTCTAAAATTATATGTTGAACAATGTCCCAATACATCAGAAGAGGAAGCGGATATGTCCAGTGTTCCATATGCAAGTGTAGTCAGTAGCCTAATGTATGCAATGGTTTGTACTAGACCAAAGATTCCATATGGAGTGGGAGTATTGAGCAGGTTTATGTCAAAACTAGGAAAGGAGCATTGGATAGCAGTGAAGCGAGTTTTCAGGTATTTGCATGGCACTAGTGATTATGGTTTGTGCTACCAAGGAAGACCAAGATTGGACAGAGTATTGGATATTTGTGGCTTTGTTGATGCAGACTGGGCTAGAGATCTGGATCAGAGAAGATCTACAAGTGGGTATGTGTTTAACCTATTTGGAGGTGCAGTCAGTTGGATGAGTAAGAAACAATCTGTAGTGGCACTATTAATTACAGAGGCAGAATACATGGTAGCCACTCATGCAAGCAAGGAAGCAGTTCGGTTGCAGAGATTGTGTTCAAGTATGGGGTTAATACAGGGAGCTATAAGGATAGACTGTGACAGCCAAAGTGCAATTTTCTTGGCAAAGAACCTTGCTTATCATTCAAATACAAAGCACATTGATGTTCAATATCGCTTTGTGAGGGATATGATAGAAGACAAAAAGGTGTTGCTGGTAAAGGTGGACACTTTGAAGAATACTGTAGATGCATTGACAAAATCTGTGAGCTCTGATAAGTTCTCCTGGTGTAGAGAAACAATGGGAATTTCAGGGTTAGAAAAATGACTAAGCTCTCTTATGGCCCCTTGTGGAAAGAAAAAAACAAGAGGGAGAATGTTGGGTTTTATTATATTCTTTCCACATAGTTAATAGGGGGTTTGAGGGGTACCCTTAACCCCACTTTATGGGGTCTGGGGCAGCACCCAGGAAAGTTTTTATTTTGGACCCTATGTTAGGTTGGGTAGACCCACCTATGGTTTTGTGCATGATTTTTACACATGTTTTTTGGACATGATGGTTTTCGGTCCATGGTATTGGATGCTTCAACATGTATAAATATGTATTGTAACATTGAAAGGAACATAATGAAAAATCAAGCTGGTAGTCCCAGTTTTGGGATCCAATAGGAAAATCTCTGTGTATATGTGTTTTATGTGTTATACTCTTGCATTGTTTACTTTTCTATGTTTTAGAATTCGCATGCAGGTAATTCCTGTACGGGGTTAAAACCTACAAATAATAAATTAATTACATTCTCTAAGTAAATATAAATAATAATAAAACAAGAAAGTAGTAAAACTCAGTGAAGCTATCAAAATGTAAAAACAAAAGAATAAAATAAGAAAGAAAGTTGCATGTTGACACATGGAGTGTGTGCATGTGGTTCCCCTTCCAATGGTTGCTCTATTTAATAGATGGTGAAGGAACCACTTCTTCACTTGATTAACCTCCTCATGAAGGAAATAAAGGTGAAAAATAAAGGTATACATCTGGTTCTAATCATACTCCTTTTGATTATGCAAAGCATGATAAATTTCCATATAAGCATAGGAAAATAATTTCATGTTCCTTTTGCGGTTTGGATAACCATAATGTTTCTAGATGTTGGAAGAGAATGACCACATACAGGAAACTTTTTAAGGAAAGGAAGCAAGAAGCCAAAGGTCCACTGGACAATGCAAATCATGTTGTCAAGAGGATGCACATGTGTTGCACTTAATGCCATAAGCAAGGGAATTGTTGCTGCAAAGTGTTGGACTTTGAATCCAACAATGCTTCCACAAAAGTTAAAGAAGGTGGAAATAGAAAATGGCAGGAAAGGAAAGAATGTTTCCATGATTGATGTGTTTCAAGATGATTCACATGTTAATGTTGACGTGCAGACAAAGGTCCTACCTTTGAAATGGATTGGTAAGAAATGGTTAGAATTCTTATCCAATTAAGATTGCATGTCTGTTAATATAATGCATCTATTTGAATTTCTTTGTTAATGAGATGCAAGTTGCAGGGTTTTACCAAGAAAGTGAATGAAAAATTTAAGCAGGAGACTCACTTTATTGCTACAACATTATATTTGATTTCAGCTTCGAAAGTACAAGGATGTTGATGATTTCCTTGTTTTTGAACATGTGTGTGTGATTAACTTGAAGGATTGATTACTTTCTTGTAAACATGCATGTAATGTTAATGTTGACTTGAAAAAGTTGAGTAGGAGACTCGCTTTATTGCTCGAACATTATATTTCATTTCAACATTGAAAGTACACTATACTTAAGTGAAAGTTGAAGGATGAAATGCATGCATAAGAATGATATGCATGAACACAGGGATGTTGATGACTTCCTTGTATTTGAACATGTATGTGTAATTAACTTGAAGGGTTGATTACTTTGTTTTTAAACATGCATATAATGCAATATTGACTTGAGAAAGGTTGATTTGTTCTCCAAAATGGAGATAACGATGAAGTGTTTCATCTTTTTAAAATGAGTCCTAAAGGTCTTTCTCAACATGCTTGAATTGAAGGGTCAATTGTTTTAAAGGCATGTTTTGTTGGCTTGTTATCTAGTCAATCATTTGTATGTAGATGTAAAGACATGGAGGTGTTCATAAGATGTGAACTCTATTTCTTTTGTTGAAATAGGAGTTTAGGCCATCTAGTTGTTGTCTGTAATCTTGTTGTTGTTAATAGTTGTTGTTGGCAGTATGTCAAATAGGTACAAATGAAAATTTTGTGAAGCAAATGTAACTCCACATTGGTTTGAGCCACCTTGCATCAATGATCAAGGAAGAGAAGTTCCAACTACCTTCTGTGACGTTCTTAGTAGGAGTTCTACAAGAAGTCAAGCAGGAAGACAGTTCTTCCCAGGAGTACCAACACATCTAGGAAGGAAGGTGGTCAATGGGTTTGGTTCAGAGAAACTATGCAGGGAAAGTGTATGGAGGCTGAAAGAAGAGGGTGATGCACTCTCATCTACTATTCAAATCAATATATCATACTTTCGGGGACCAATAGTTCTTTTAGTGGGAAGGTGTGATCCAAAATGGATCTAGAATATACTTCTAAGTGTAAAAATGTTCCTCAGAGAGGAAAATTAAAGTCAAGGGATGCTCTTGGAAATAGTTCCATTGCATATATCTCATCATTCCTAATCTATTATAATTTGAATGGGCTGAAACGGATTTTGGATGTAGAAGTTATCACAGAAAGAAGATTTCCCCTTATTCTTAGAAAAGGGGGCATTTCTTATAAAAATGGCCTAAAAGGTTCATTGAAGAAATAGCATTGCAGAAGGCCAAAGAGGAGGACTTAGTCCAAACATAAAAGGAACCCCAGTTATGACCTCTGACTTATCGCATCAGAGATAGGCCTGCATGAGATATCGGGACCCTAGGCGGAGCGATTGTGATATGCGATGCATGTGCGTCAGCGATCGGCAATATATATATATATATATAATATATATATATATATATATATATATATATTTATATTATATAATATTATATATTATATATTTATATTGGTTTAGCACAATCCATAGTCAATGGAAAGAACCCCCGGGCCATTACAAATGGGATAGCAATACACAACGCGTGATGTTAGCCATCAGATCGAAGAGTCAGTTCAACACTGAGGATCTGATCGGAGCGATTGGTGGATCAGCGGATCAACAATCGACATGATCAAAGGGAATATCCCTGGGTTTGTTGCAATTGCGATGTGCGATATAGAGATGGGGCTAATAGCGATACGCTAATATCAGCGATCAACAATCGACTATTGGTGATTCCCAATACAAGGGTTATTGACATGCGATATGCGATTGCAATATGGCGACAAATCATGGACCCAATGGGGATTATCAACATGATTTCATAATTTTTGAAATCCAGAAATTCAGGATTTTTGTCTACTTCCCCTGTATCAATTTTGTTTTTCCAATAGGCCATGCGATTGCGATTTGCAATTGAATGGAAGACCCAATAGGATTTTAAGCGCGATCTTACATTATTTGAAGTTCGAGTTTTGCACCCAACAGTGTTTTTCCTGTGTATTTCTGTTACAAGCTATAAATGTGTTATTTTGTGGATTTCATTCGGAAAGAGGTTGCCAGTTCATTTTCCATTGGAAACAACCATCATTCCTTGTGCCACGCTATAGGCGGGTGTTTTTGTAACAGGGATGCGTTTTAAAGTGCGAATAGGTAGAGCTGAGAAAAATAATGATTCCTCATGATTGAAGGGACAGAGGAATGACTGTGGAAGCCGCAGAGTCGAAGGATTCCTTTCAAAATATAGAGAGTACAATTGATAGAGAGAGCTGAAAATTGAAAGCTACGAGTTGCTTGGAGGTAAAGCGAAACCAAAAGCTCACTGCAATAGTCAAGAGCCATAAAGCCCGAGAGCTTTGGAGTGAGAGGGCCGAGTAGAGGTACAGCCACCAAAGGTTGGAGGCAGAGACAAATGGATAGAGCCAGATAGCTAGAGAGAAGAGCTAGATGAGCCAGAGAGCTAAGATCCAGAGCCAGTTAGCTAGAGAGCTAGAGTCATAGAGCTAGAGAGCTTAGAGCAGACTTCTAAGAGCCATGGCTTGTAATGAAGTTGCAGAACAAAAAAGAGATCAAATGATCAAGCTATTTCTATTGTTCCAAGTGTGCTGAAGATAGAAGACGGTGTTCTAGAGACAGTAAGAGAATTCTGAGGGAGTTAGTGCAAGCTAGAGCTCAAGATAGCTTATAACGCTAATTGAAGTAGTCAAAGTCCAGAGAAGCCTGGATCTGTTTGCAGAATATGGATAGTGGGATAAGATGGTATTCTAAACCCATAGGTTCAGCTGTAAACCAATGGAGTTGAGCATGGAGCTTGTAAAAGAATTTATTCCATAATCCTAGAGAACCTGGTTGAGTTGACTAGAGCTCATAGAGACGTATCCCAAGAGGTTTGGGTGAACTCCATATTATATTGTTGTCTTATGTGTTTGTTGGTTTGCTACTTTATTTACTGTTATGTGTGTTTAAATATCAGCATAAGGAAATGTACATAAGCACTTGAACAATCTAAACACAAGCACAAGCATACACCTATTTCAAGCACTTTTTAATTCCACAATTGGTTAGTCATAAGGTCTTGGGAATATATAAGCTTTGGAGTGGGAGAGGTTCTTGTAAGCTTGACAAGAATCCTTTAGTGCCTCATTTCAGATCAACTAGAATATTTCTTTGTAATGCTCTAATGATTCATCATTTCCTATGGTCATCCTAAAAATTTCTTCTTTAGTATCCTTTGACCAAAAGTAGTCCTGATATTTGTTGTTAAAGGCCTGCTGCATCTAAGCCCAAGTTGTGATGCTATCTCCAAGTAAACCCATGAAACAATGCAATGCTGCATCCTTGAGGGTAGATGGAAATAATTTTAACTTTTTCTAATCATCTACATAGTCATAGCTTCAGCATATAACAAGGAACTCAAATGGAAAGTGTTAGGGTCCTCTGTGGTGAGGCCATGGAAATAAGTTATGGCAGAGGGGCTTATATTTTTCATCTTAGTCTCCCCACTGGTTTCGCTGATGGGGAAGGCACCCTCAACTCTCTTTCTATTCCCTCTGTCATTTCGATTTTTAGCCATTGGTTCAATACGAATGGTTTCCTCTTCCTCTTCTTCCATTTTAGGTTCTTCAAATATGTCAGGATGCTCACCTAAGGGTTCCTCTAGTTCACAGCCACCAAAGAAGAGAGAGTGGTGGAGGTTGGATGCAGTGGGGGTATTCCAAAGAAATTTCCTTGAGTTTTCCCTATTACTACGAGGCATGAAAGGAAGTATTTTTGGGTTGGTTTTGTACTTTTTTAAACTTGGAATGTACTTGCAGAATTGAAATTGCTGATTGAATGAAGATTACTGATAGATTGAGAAAGGTACTTGCTGAATTGAAATGTTACTTGCAAAATGGAAAGTAAATCAGACAATGCAAAATGAAATAAAGGAAACAACTAGATTACTTTTGCAGAAATAAACTAATGGTAGAATATTGAAGACAAGAAATAGAAGAAAAGAAAGTAGCAATCACGTTCTACTCAGGCACGTCCCCGGAAATGGTGCCAAAAAGTGATGAGCTCCTATATTGTAGTAAGTATGTTGCAACTGCTGGGCTACTAGCTTTATTTATAACTCTGAGTTTCGTACAAACTGGGAGGTGACGGTGTTGTTGCACAAGTAAAAAGTGACGGTTCTTCCTGTTGTCACTGTCCAACTGGTGAGAGACCATTGGGGTTCTAATCCAGACTTCTATGGAGTAATAAGAAGCTATGCTAAGCAAAAATGCTAAATCAACAATAAACAAATGCTACTATGTAAGTTTTAGAAGTAAGAAGTATCAAACAAAACTAATGTATAGGTAAAGAAACTAAACAAAATCTGTTTTCACTTTTTTGGTCTTCTTATGCAAAATCAAGTATGCAAACTAATTATTCTTGTGGATGTGGCAGGTGGATTAAATGTGTTTGAGGATGGCTAGAAGGTTTGTGAAGTAGCTGGATGGTGTGGAGGGGTCCTAGGATGATTTTGGTGACTTCCTAGAGGTTTTCCCTCAATTCAGCCTCAAAATAGGATGTTTCAGGAAAACCTACAAGATGTACTAGAAACCTATAGGATGATCCTGTAGGAATTACAAGAAACCTACAAGATACAATCGAGAGCTAAATGTGAGGCATTAGAGGTGTTGGGAGGCTTAGGAAAGGTGTGTGATGGGTGGAATGGAGTTTTAAAAGGTCAAGGATCACTTAGGAGTCAATATCCAAGATCATAGATGGCTAGATTCGCTCCATGTGTTTGGGAGAATTTCAATGAGAAATGATGAAAAACTAGTGAGGGTGATGGTGGAAACAAGGGATGGCTAAGGTGGATGAAGTTGAAAGTGGCTACTAGCTATGAAGTCTTGGTCTCCTCCTAAAGCACCAACTCTGCATAAAACATGTGTGTCTTCCAAAAAGCTATGCAACAAGATACATTTTCATAAACTAGAAAAGCAGAACTAATGAATCAACTGCCTATATTATGCATGAATAAATTTGCTAAAGAGAATGAAAGCATGAGTGATATCTACTACAGAAATGGAGATGGAAAATATGAAAATTAAATCTACCTTGCAACATTAACCAAATACTAAATTGAAGACAACAAACTCCAAAGCTCATAAAAGAACTAGAAATCTGTGTTTTTGGGGCTGCTTAAGGGTCCCTTCCTCAAGTCATGGTCCTAGAGGGAGGAAGTGAGGCCAAGACACCTGCTAATAACCTTGTGGTGATCATTTTTCTCCTTGCTAACCTTCTACTTGAAATAAGGCACAAATGGAAGCAAACTATCACACAACCAATCTAATCTATGCTACTTGTAATGGAAATGCATCTAATAAGGAAATGAACAATTAAGCTATGAAGCTGCACTAAAAATACATGTAAAATGAAGAGGAGCCTTGGTTGCTAGGGTTGGCCCCTAACCCAAGAGCTTCATCCCTCTGAGTTAACTCAGTGTTGGCTCAAAACAAAACTCATTCTTATTACCAAAGCAACAAATTACATCAAAATAATTGTCACAAGTCTTGCAGCTCGAAAATAGAGTAGAGTTTTTACAATAAAAAAGTTGAATCCCACTGAGTTCCTTGGCCTCTCTACTTATAGATCTGAAGTCCCCAACTACTTCCTTAAAATTAGGGAGTCTCAGCTCCCAAACTCGAGATAAATTGGTGCTTTGTCTCTCACTTGCTCGACTCCCTTCTAGTCCTCATGATTTGGTTGTTTACAGTCCAAGCTGATGGAGGAATATTCAAATGGAGGGGTAGTAAATGAGGAGGATTTGCCTCCTATAATCCCTCTCCCTTTTCCCATTCACGTTTTGACCTTGGTGTTTGCCAAAATTCCTTGATTTTATCCTTTAATCCTGCATTAAATGGACATTACACCACAAAACATAATATCCAACTCTAACTCACCTCATAAACAAAATATAATAAAAAGCATGAAATAAGTTATGAGAATAGGAGGTGAACTAAGGCCCATATAATTACCCAATAATGAGTCTCTTCACTTTTGAGAAGACCCACATTAAAAAAACAAATGAAGATACATCAAAAAAGTGTGTTCAACATAATTGTTTCATGCATATTCAAATTTTTTTTATGTGGTTCTTCTCAAAACTATAGAGAGTTGGTTTTTATGTGGTCCTTCTCAAAAATAACAAGTGTCTACACATGAAATTTGAGTAAACCTATATTGAGGTAAGACAAACATACAATTAAAAAATTACTTTTGTTGTTTTCCCTCCAAAATATTTACTTTTAAGGATGGCATCATAATATTCAATCCTATAGGGTTCTATTAAAGTAAGTTTTTTTAGTAAAGTTTTTGTTTTAAGTCCCATTTTTTAGCTTAAAATTACTCTAATGACTTTGAATCGAATATTGAATTTCATTTTTGATAATTCAATATCTCTAGGGTCCATCTAACCTCAGTGCTGAATATTTTGTTTGATACCACTTTGTAACACACAAAACCACCAAATTCCATATTAGTATTGTGGGATATAATTATACCCAAACTTCATGGTACATTATGAACATGGGGTTATCTAAAATACCTTTTACTTCCATAACTTCAAATAATAATTTTGATACCACCAACATCTTTCACTCCTCAAGAGCGTCACAAGAATATAGATTTTGTTCCATTTCAATCTATGGGCACACAAGTAATGATCCTTTAAATTCTCCCCCAATAAAGATGACATCATCATCCCTATGCCCATGTACCTTTCATGTGTCTCCCTTAACCATGTGTTGGTCTATGTTAGCCCACACCTCTAGGCTGACATGACATATTAAGCTTTTCGATATTGACAACTTCCATAATTCACATATTTTAAAACACCTATGAATATCATAGCTAATATTCTTTATATGGCTTCTCATTGGTATAGTTAGTATGAGTAATATGGCTCCTCACTAATATGGGTAGTATGGATGATATCTTGATAGACTTATTACCTTGTCCCCTGATATGTTAATATCTAATATGGCTCATTACGAGAAAGTATAAATACGTCATTATAGTACTAAACCTTCATTCCTTTTATATGTTGATATGGTGTTAGCTCGAAGTGCAGTTTTAGGACCTAAGAGAAAAAGGTTATAATGAGAAACCCCGCAAAACATCAATGAGATGATAGGTCGATTACCCATCCAACTTACCACCTCACCACTTTTCCAACTAATCATAGCTAGCGACATGGAATTGGCTAACAATCCTGAAGTGTGGCCACTGAACACGTGGCATTTCTATCATGTCCACTACCATGAGGCACTCCTAATGTATGCCACAGATAGTTTAATTTTTGTTGGTACATCAAAGGTATTGTATCTGGGTGGCATGTGTCACCCACATGGTCTTGCCACATCACTACTTGTGAAATCATGTTGATGCCATTCATGAAGCCTGTGAGTTCCCAATACTTTAATATCATGAGAAATTAACTAACGAATTTGATAAATGGAAACAAGACCAGCAAGTGATGGTATGTTACCTATGTGAAAACACCTTAGATATTTCTTCATACACCATTTAATGAATTCATTTCTCAACGAACATTCAAATAATCATCTTTACAGATTAGCTTTTAGTTCTCAGTACGCTCATCGCACATCACGAGGGGCTATGGTGAAAGCCTCCTTCATCTGCACATTTTCAAAAAACTCAAAGATATTTCCCAATTTCATTAAGGCTTCTTATATTCTTGTAATAAAAAAATTAACTCCTTTTAACTAATCTAGCTTTCCACTTGCAACACATTAGGTTACTGCACCCATAAAATATGCATTACATATAAAATTAGAAACATGCATCAAAACTCTATGAGAGTGTAGCCATTACAAATATCGATATATATTCACTTTGAGAACATAGAGAATACAAGAAATCATAAATGGAATAGGCATCAGGATGTCTTTCCATACTACATTCAAACTCATAACAAATATTTAGAAGCCTTGGGCACTACTAAGAGAGGGGGTGAATCAATAGTGTGTCTTATGATATTTTTTTTCCAATTTTAACTTCAACTGATTCATGTATTAGCTAAGAAACAACACATTATTATATCAACATATAAAATGTAAGCACGTAAACCTAGACAACCATGAGAGAAACAATAAACAACACAACAATCATACACATGAGAACACATGATATTTGGTGGAAACCCTTTTGGGAGAAAAAACACCCTTGCTCCTACTACACTACTATGAATATTCTATTATGTATCAAGAAAAATAATATATTGTACATAGATTACTAGCTACCACTAGCTAAGTGACTTGACCTCTAACACATGCTAGGAGACACGATCCAAAAAATACAATGAGTTGACCATCATCAATTATTCCAACTACCACTGGGAAAAAACTACAATTTCCACAACACTTCTACTAGGAATCACTAGCACATAATCATTACTCCAACTTAGCAATCACGCACTTGCGAAAGGCCACTCATCCACAAATCTATGCATACCCTCATATCATTCATTTTAGAATTGGATGACCAAGACACTATGCTCAACAAGACTCATCTCTCCAATATCAAACCCTAACAACAAAAAAATCTCATAATCAATAAAAATAAACAACAATATAAATCTCCAAACCACACATCAATCCTTCTACATGATCATTCTCAAAAACATCTATATCAGTAAGAAGATAAATTTGAATACAAGAACTTAGCCCTCAACTCTAATCTGCATATCAAAAAAAAATTATGCAACAACAAACTAATCAAATATTACAACAACACAAAATGACAATTGTATCTACACACTCATAAATAAATAAAATCTCATGCATCTATATAAAAGAAATGCACTGAAGCTAAAACAAAATATCCTCCAATAAAATCCCTGAAACACAACCATCTTAGCAAGTCAATCTCTCATCTGAAACCACAATAACTACAACTATAAATCTCCTCTCCATATTAGCTACAACTCGGAGCCACAATATGCAACACAAATGGAATAGATATCTAGATCTGATGTATCTCCATCATTGTTTGAAATATGCTCCAAGTTTGAGCTCTAATTTGCTCTCCAACTCTGTAAATTTATAACATACACTCTCTCTCAATCTAACAATTTCTTCTTCACACTTTGGGATTTTATAATTGACGGAAGGTGAAAACAATATCCAATACGAAGCCTCCTTATTTTTTACTTAATCACCTTCTATATGATGGTTAAATGTTTTTGACCTTTTACTCAAAAATCTTGAACAAAACTAGTGGGAAAACTAATAAAAACATAAGAAGTGCATGCATAATCCCGAAAAATCACTTTGAGAGATATATGTCAGTTTCCTTCACCAGACCTACGTATGTACTTAATATTACTTCATAAGACTTGTTTATACACCTCAAAGACAATGTTTTTCACTTTCGTGGTCCACCATTTAGAGTTGATCTCCACGAGTAAGTGGGACATCATGACACACCTCCACACACAATTTGACACCATGGAAACATGCATAATGCTTATATGAAGGCATCATATGGATAAGAATATGGCATACATCAAGTGACCTCCATCTTGTAGCTACAATAATCCAAAACCTATTCAACATCTCTAACACCTATAGATCCTCTTCCAAAACCTCTACTTGAACAAGAACATCATCATAAAGAGCCTTGCATGCAAAACACATCTGCATCAACTTAGGAACATGAAGGCGTTGTTGGCCAACCCCCTTAACATAAATCAACATATGAAGACCAAACTCATATCTCTTCACCCAAAAGTTCCATGCCATTATCTAGGCCATTATATGTGTGACATCAATTAGTCATCAAGATCATCATAGGGTTGATATCAATGCCAACAAAAGCTAGCTACAACAATGAAAAAAATTCCAAAATCAGTTAGATCCAACCATGAAAGACATAATGCCAACAATGTCTTTCCATACAACATTGAAACTCATAAATAGAATTGAAAATAAGCATTGAACGAAGTTATGCTAAATTATCAGCTGTATATTCATGCTCAGTTTAACATAGATTATGCATTATTATAAAAAATACTTTCCACCCCACGAATATATACATACCCAATAACTCTCACATGGCATGATAACAAGAAACATTAAACAACATTTACATTTAATTTATAGCGGATAAGTACACTTATTTTTTCTACTTGATTTCTATGGTAAATTGATGAAGGGAGTGCCTCTCTCGACCCGATTGCAAGCAAAGATATATAACAAATTTCTTCCAATTGGACACCACAAATCCAAATATCATGTCTAAATGATTATCCAATCAAGATATTACACTAAAGGGTGAACTCATTGTAGGAAATGAAGGTCAATCTCCTTCACTGGCTAGCAAATAGGTATGCCACCACTTAATCTCTAAGTATAGGATTAATACACAGGGATGCAACCCATTCACCAATCTCTATGGTCCCTTGATGATACTCCCTCTTTGAGTGACTCACAGGAACCATAAATTCAAATAAAAAAGTTCGTCAATGAAACCCAACATAGGAGGAGGGATACTCCTAATGGCTTCCATAGCTAACACCAATCACTCATGGAATTTATAGTACAACTCTCCAAAACATAGCCTACAAGTTCATGGGGTTCTCAGTGGTCTAGGTTAAACACATATAGTTTAGATACTTTTCCAATTGGCTACCTATAGTATTCAACTTCCAAGTTCTATGCAGTGACAATCTTCCCCATGAGTATTCCCGTATGTAGGAGGTTTGGAATTTCCCTTCTAAAGATGAAAATTCAATTTGGCTAACCTGAGATACACATCCTAGAATTGGGTGGTTCACGTACCTCTTTCCCCATTCCTCATCATTGTATGGGGAAGATAGTAGCTCCATAACCATATTAGTGGGTTAGAACAATAAATTCATGGAAGGTTCGTAAAATTCCCAATCACCTTCAAAGGATTCCTAAGAAACCTATCCTTCTAGACATCATGATCCATGTAGGATTGTTCTTGTTCTTTACTTCCAAGAGATAGATAAATATTTACATCAAGTTGTGTTCGAAATCTAACCAAACTATATTTACATCATTATCATCCTTGAATCACATTACAAAACTTATAGATTAGAAAAAGTGATGTTACATTAGTCGTTCTTGATATTTATTTTCTAAAGTGGGTGAAAGTCTCG
Organism: Pinus taeda; assembly: GCA_000404065.3. NCBI lineage: Eukaryota > Viridiplantae > Streptophyta > Pinopsida > Pinales > Pinaceae > Pinus > Pinus taeda. The sequence continues at coordinate 84,146 of APFE030794653.1, read as the reverse complement.
TCTAAACTGTATAAGTAATATTTCCTACATTAAGACGAAGACAAAAAATTAGTCTCTTTATGAATATTGTTAGTATTACAAAATAAATATATTTATCACCCTACTTAATGGGAAATACCATATATAAATTGGTGTTAATATTGAAACTATTACATTAATGTTAGTATACGCCCATTTTTGCCAAATAATAATGCAAAGAAACTAATATTCTTCCCACAACTTTTTCACTTTCCAATGCATTTATCATTGTGCTCATAATGCTAGGTATTTGAATTTGTGCTCTTAAAATGCTTTTCTCTTCATAGTCCATATATGCACATAGTTTGGTTACTTTGAGATCATTTAAAGGCATGAATGTTTAGTTACTTTGAAATAATTATAGGCATGAATGTTAATTAAGGTTGGCACCTACCGTTTTCATAGCTAGATGCATCATAAGCAAGATAATTCAAGACATGAGTGTTTGGTCACTCTAAGATATTTCAAGGCATATATGTTAATCAAGATTGGCACCTACTTTTTCGCAACTAGATGAAAATGGTTGTTGTCAACCAAATATTTTTATATTATGAACAATTTTTCCACTAAAATACATTATTGCATCTTAGAACATGTATGTACTTATTCTTATTGAAATATTCAACTACCAATGTTATAATTACATTATGTGTTGGTGTTGTCTTACTAATTATTATTACTATATTAAACTCTGACTCTATGACAGAGAAGATACACAAAAATTGTGTGCATTATATACCATGTCAGCACTCCTCCGATAGCACTGGTTCACAACTCTTGCAGTACATTTTACATTATGTTACTTTTTCAATGTTGTAATGGTTTGAATCCACTCCACTTATTTAACTATGATATATGTGTGGTTTTTTAACCACTCCTAATGCATTGGTTACACTATTATACTCAGTGGTCCCACAATACCACCCTCCAATCCACTATTGTCCAATTTGTTGTGCATTATTTTTGTGTGGTACCTCCCTCCCACCTTCACTTTGGTGATATGCTGCATAAATCTTCTCCTTGGTTTTTAACTATGTGACATTGACCCTCCTCCCCCATATAATACCCTCCCCATATATCCCCTCCCCCATATAACCCCTTCCCCAAATATACCTTTCATATATACACATCATAATCATATTTTCACAGCTTTGTTGAAACACCAAGTGCAAATGTTTGCCAGTAGAGGAGCATTTTTTTTTACCCAATACACATTTAAATGCATTCATTGATGTCTATAGTGGGAGTATTTATATTTGGAAAGGAGAATTATCCTAATTGGTCTCAGAATATCAAACACACCGTCATTTTCAATTAGCTGTGGAAAGGAGTCTGTGAAGGTGTAGGGGATAATGCACCCAGAAATCCCAGTCCAGATAAGGAGTTTGCCATTTGGGAAAACAAGAACAGCAAGGCCTATGCCTTAATTGAAACATATATAAATAAATAGGTGAGTCACCATATTTCACCATTTTCAATTTCTTTTGAAGCCTTATAGAAGTTGGAGGAACTATATGACTCACGCTTGGTGCTTGAAGTTTTCCAATTGATGATTATGTTATTCAACCTTGAATTACAAAATGATGATCCTCTTCCTCTAGCATCAGAAGTAAAATCTATTATGCATTATATAAAAGTCGTGAATGTTGAACTAGAGATTCCTCTTATAGCTCTTGTCAAGGCACTGTGTCCCACTCATTCAAATTATCTTGAGTCGTTGCAACAAATGGAAAAATCAAAGAGATTACCATTGACTCACTTGTTAATAAATTTGCTGAGAGAAGGAAAGATTTTGGAAAGAAGAAAACTCCTCAGTATTTTGAAGAATTTGTATGTCTTTCACATAGAGAGAAGAATCATGCTCAAGATTCTTCCATAGGAAGAGGTAGCTGAAGAGGAACAAGAAGAAGAAATTATATACGTAGGGGAGGCAGACACTCTCAAGGAGAAAAGTATGATCTTCATTGCATAGGTTGCAATAGAGATGGATCATGTGATGCATCCACATGCAAGTTTCCTTTGGACAAATTTGAGTAGGAAAAAAATCAAGCGAAAGGTAAAACAATGACAAAGAGAAAGGTAAAGCACCTAAATTCACTCACTATGTTGTGGCACATTGTAATATTAGAGTAATTGAAGACTTGTTTGATGCTTTACTTTCTTCTTGGAAAAATGATTAGTTTCTTGATTCAAGAGCAACTTGCAACACAAATTTTAGAAGATATTTGTTTGAATAATTTACTGAAAATGTTGATGGAGCAATATAATTTGTAGAGAAGCCAAGCCTCAAGCCATAATAGCTTGGCACAATCAGGCTCAAATTGCCTGGTCTTCTAGACTTTCTTCTGAATGATGTTTTATATCCCTCGCAGTTGAGGAGACAGTTGTTGTCCTTGGTCCACACCCTCTAGCGAGGACAATCCATTCATATTTTTGATGGCAAGGTTGAGGTGAGAAAAGCATTAGATCATTCAGTTGCCATGATGGGGATAAAAGAAGAAAGACTTCTGAAGCTACAAGGTACCTCTGTTCGCGCACAAAATTTCACATACAGTTCTCATTATGATGAAGGTAGATTTCAATCAAGTTTATTATGGCATGCTACATTTGGACACTTGAATTATGACAGTCTTCACTTGCTGGAGAAAAATGGTGTTACTCATTTGCGTACAATTCCTAGGAAACTTAAGTAATGTGATGCTTGTATTCTAGGAAAGAATAAAAAATGGTATTTTCATGATTCACATTTCAGAGCACATAGAAAACTGAAACTCATTAATTTTGATTTATGCGATCCAATGCTTGTTCCTCCTACAAATGGAAATAAATAAATGATGACATTTATTGATGGCTACAACACAATGTGTTGGGTTTATTTATTAAATAACAAATATGATGCTTTTTAAAAATTCAAGAACTTTCATACATGGATTGAAAATTATTCACAATATCATATTGGCTCTATTCACACTGATAATGGAAAAGAATTCACTTCAAATGAATTTGAAACCTATCTTCTCCAACGTGGGATCAAACATCAAACTATTGTGCCTTATAATCCCCAATAGAATAGAGTAGCTGAAAGAATGAATAGGAGAATCTTAATTATGGTACATTCCATGATGTTTTTGAAGAATGTAAAACTAATTTTTTGGGATGATGCAGTTCTATGTGTTGTATATGTAATGAATAGATCTCCACCTAATGCTATTAGAAACAAGACTCCTTATAAAATGTGGTATGACCACATTCCTTCGGTAAAGCATCTCAGGGTCTTTGGTTCCACCTGTTATGCCTTGATAGCAAAGGTACAAAGAGACAAACTTCGTGTAAGAAGTCATAAGTGTATCTTCTAGGGGTATTCAAATACCTCCTGTCAGAAAATTATATATTATAGAGCAATGGAACATATAAAATATTTCAGAAATACTAACAAAGAAAACACATAAAAGAAGAGAGACACAGATATACATGGTTCACCCAATTTGGGCTACATCCATGGAGAAATAGCCACTCCTTCTTTTTATATTATCCAAAAAAATGAAGAGATACAACCTACAATAGATCCATTGTAATTTTCACTTTTATCCCAATCTCCTCTCTCTTCATCGCTTAAACTATAGATCTACATAGACGCAATACAATTCCCTCATATATAGTGATGGGTTTCCTTCTAGGGAAAAAAAACCCTAAACTATACATAACTTCTACTGTCAGATCTCTGCATAATGAACAGCCCAGATTTACTATGAAAGTACAACATTTTACAAGGTAGTTTTACATATATTTTTAGCTTCGGGAGTGTCGCCCCCAATCCCCCACTGTGGGGGGGCTCCGAATAATCATCATCAGCCCCCCATGGACCCACTTGGCTATGTACATTTCATGGGTAGCATTTCCTTCACATTACGAAATGCGATCCAATGCAACGATAGCTCTGAATAAGGAAGATAATCAGGCTCCACACCCAACACCTCCAAAGCATATCATCTCTATGATGAAGTTAATAAAATGTTTGTTGTATCTAGAGATATAATCTTTCTTGAATCTTCCAAAGCTGACAATGTTGTTGAGCAATAACTTGATCACTTGGATAGATTTTGACATGAAAAATCATTTCAAGAATTTGATAATCATATTCCACATCTTGGAGGGGGGATTCCTATATGGGATCAATCTGTGGAATCTTCTTCTGAAGAACTCTCTCCCCCATATGAAACTCCAACCAATGATCATACTTTGAGTGATGTGATTTTCAGAATTGGGAGATTCAATCTTGATTTAGTACCAACTTAATCAACTGAGAAGCCTAGACCATCTTAGAAATGTCCCCCAATGTGGCTCACAAAGACACTTGAAAGGTTCATCCTGATGAGGTTGGAAAGACAAGAACACGAAACTCAACTAAGAAAAATGGAGGTTATGTAGATGATTATGATTCACCTATTAATATGGATGTTTTTTATGATTGTCAACTCAATTTGTCTACATATTTTGAACCAGCTTCCTTCAAAGAAGCTACTTCTCATGATGAATGGAAAAAAGTGAGGCAAAATGAGTATGATGTCTTCAAAAATAATGACACTTGGAAGTTGGTATATCCTCCATTGGGAACCAAACCAATTGGCTGCAAGTGGGTCTATAAGAACAAGTAGAAGTTGGTGGCTCACTTGACAAGCACAAATCAAGGCTTGTGGCAAAAGGTTTTGCACAGAAGGAAGGGGTTGATTATGAGGAGACTTTCCTCGATAGAAAAATGGGCTACCATCTGGACACTTTTTTCCTTGGCAATTTAGAATGATTGGAAAGTCCATCAAATGGATGTAGTAACTTCTTTCATAAAAGGAGATTTAAAAGAAAATGTTCTTATGTCACAGCCAGAATAATTTGTTGTGAAGGGACATGAACATAAAGTATGCATACTTGTGAAATCCTTGTATGGCCTTAAGCAAGCACCGTGAGCCTGGTATGAAAAGTTAACTGAGCATCTTCTGAAACTGAAATTCAAACATTATGATCTTGATAATGCAACTTTGTTTCTCAAGAAAGTTGGAAAAATAGTTGTATATCTTGTGGTATATGTAGATGGTCTTTTGATGATAGGGAACAATGAGAGCTACATTGATCCAGAACAATGTAAACTTTGAAATGGGAACTATAAACTCAAAACGGGAACTCTGGCCAAAAAACCCCGTAAAAACATCAAAAACAGTGTTAAAAACAAAAAGTGTTGCCGTTGGAATAACACCATTTTTTTTCTAGGGTAAATTTTCAACATGTTTTAAAAATCGCAGTGCAAACCAATTTTTTATGAAAAAATTGTCCAAAAAACACCCTTAAAATGAAGTGTTGATGTTCGAATAACATTTTTCTTTTTCAATGGTAAATTTTGTGCAAAAAACACGTGCAAAACAAAAAGGGTTGACACTAGGATAACAAAACAATTTTCAAGGGTAAAATTTTGTCAGGCCAGGGTAACTCCAGAATGAGCGGGAGAAAAAATGATGTATTATTCATTAGCTAACACACATTTATATACACAAACATGACGGATCAGTTCATCTTCTTGATGACTGTCCAGTTCACCCATCCATTTCGGATTAGGTGTCAACATTCCCCCCCTTAATC
>APFE030794653.1:19458-74569 GCA_000404065.3 Pinus taeda | reverse complement strand
TATAACACCATATTCAAAATTCTGCTACATGTATCATTGCAAAAAAATGTTTGAGCGCTTCACTGTAATTTACACAGAATTCTGCTACACAGAATTTACATGAGCAGGATGGCCGAACAGATTGTTCAATTCTCAATTTGAATTCAAAACAACGGAAATCGCAGAGGGTATCACGGGACTAGTGGAACAAAATTTCTTCTGTCGAGGGTGGTGGTGGGATTGCCCAACTACCCAACTTACAATTCTGCTAGACATAATTTACAATTCTCAATTCTCAATTCGAATTCAAAACAACTGAAGAAAATTTCCTCTGTTGGAGGTGGTGGTAAGATTACCCAGCTGATCAACTTATATAGCGAGACTGCACGCTTATCACTACAAACGTACGCATCTCCAGACAAAACGGAGCGGACAATTCGAAGTAAAAACAAGGTTTCGTGTTGCAGTTTTTGTCAACATGATCTTGGCAGGCAAGTAACTCTTCGACCACACGTTGTGCGCTATACTCTCCTCCTCCTCGACTTGGCTTGGTGCTTAACTTCGGGCTAGCCACACACAGGTTCTCATCGTCGGTTTCATACCATACGCAATACGCAGGTTTCATACCATTGACCACACGCAGGTTGTTCTGGATGAAGTGAAAGGTCGTTTACAAGTTATCACTCTCAATAACCCGCGTAAGCTAAATATTGTTAGCAGGGAAGTGGTACTCCAATTAGCCGAGCTGTATGAAAAATGGGACAATGAAAACGATGCAGAGATGATGATCATCATGGTAGACTCATGGTAGGCTTGTGGTCAGTGTATTATGGGAAGGCAGACAAACAAAATATCGAGGTGTGTCAAACGGTACATTCAAAATACCATTTCTTATTGCAGGTGTTACACGCAGACCTTCAAACGTTACATACCTTGTCCGATACCAGGTGCGGCGTAACAGAAGAGGCAGCAGACGTCGCTATTATTCGAATTGAAATGCTCCGACCTCCCTCAGGCAGCGTGCGTTGAATGAAAAAACGCTTATAGTGCAGTCAATGTCAGAGTAGCGCTCAGGACTGAGCAGCTCTCAGGATAGCAGGAGTTACAACTATTTCTGGGACCTGTGCTCTGATACCATGTTAGGCCAGGGTAACTCCAGAATGAGCGGGAGAAAAACTGATGTATTATTCATTAGCTAACACACATTTATATACACAAACATGATGGATCAGTTCATCTTCTTGATGACTGTCCAGTTCACCTCTCCGTTTCGAATTAGGTGTCAACAAATTTCAACATTTTGAAATAATGGCGTAAAATATTTTATCATGACCCCGACAAACATAAAAATTTCAAAAGAATAATGAGAACATAAAATAAAATTAAAATTAAAACAATGAAACAACACAAAAAAAGTAAAAACAAATAAATAGCAAAACATAAATTAAAATATATACTAAAAACAAAATGTAAAAAAAAAAAAAAAAAAATCATCATAAAAATGTAAAAAAAAAAAAAAAAAAAAAAATACAATTATAACAAAGTAATAGTAAAAAAATAGTGAAAACAATGGAAAAAAAAAACAAATAATGTAACCATAAAAAAATTTGAAAAAAAAAATAAATTTAATATTATGATATGTAACTAAAATTAGAAAAGTAAGAAAAAAAAGAAAACATAAAAAAAATGGCAAAAAAAAATTAAATTAAAAACCAAACTTTAGATTAAACCAAAAAATGTTTTTTAATAAATTTTTTTTTGTTTTAATTTAAAAGACACATTTTTAATTTTTTTATTTTTTTAGTTTCATTTTTTATATTTTAGTTTATTTTTGTTTTTTTAGTTTTTTTTTTAAATGTTTTTAGTATTAGTTTTACTGCTTTTTATATTTTTTTTTTTGTGTTAATTCTCTATTTTGTTATAATCTAGTTTGTTTTTTACTTTATTTTATTGTCCTTATAGGGTTGTTTTTCTTTTTTTTTAGTTTAGCTTTATATATATATATATGATATATTTTATTAATTTTTGTTATCTTTTCAAATTCTGTATGTTGTATGAGATAATTTTTTTAATATTTTTTTTCTTTTGTCTTTTCATATCTATTTTATATTTGTTTTTTTTTTAACTAATCAACATTTAAAAAAAGAAAAATAAAACAACTTGAAAATTCATTAAGTCAACATAATTTAAAAAAAGAATTGGACATAATAAATTTTAAACTGTGAAAAATAAGTCCTCTAAAATAAAGGTATGTTGCATCAACACGTTGCATCTACATATTTCAAAATCAGCATGAAAATCACTAATATCTAAAAACAAATCTTTTTATTTGATACATAAGAAAATTTAAAATGTCAAAAATATGATCCCAACTAAAAGAAGTGTATTCTACTTAACCACTTTTGAAAATCGGTTTACGTTTTTACCACCCCTACGAAACGGGTAATCGTATCGGTTATTTAAAGTGCCAAAAACTATGCTCTAAAAAAAATATGTGTGTTTTGCATCACCCCTTTTCAAAATCGGGTCAATTTTTTGCTATCTCTACGAACCGAGTAACAATATCAATTCCTGTTTCAATGTTTATGTTGTTCCAGGAGGATTCCATTGATTCAGTTGCATAGGTGTTCAAGTGTCATTGTCAGTAATTTAGAGTCTTCATCAATTTCAGTAGTGTTCTTTAGTTCTTCTGGGGTTAGTTTTGTCGATACATCTCATGTTGGAAATGTCACAATGTGACAATTTGTTTTGATGTGCTTCATTAAGGAGGGACATAAGCTATGGTATTTAAACATGCTTCAAAATCTATGTTAAAATATAAAACCTAACCTACCATATTAACACTATGTATCAAACCTAGTTCTAAACAAATACAAACCATGACTTAAGAAACCTAACCTAATGACTCTCAGATATGAAAAACATTGTAATACATAAAAAAACATTATAAACCAATATAGAGTCCCTAAAACACCAACTAACCACGTCGGAAACGTCAGAGGACAGGTCGTATGTCACCAACGTATGTAAAACCGTCAGGTTTCATAAGCCGTAAACTCTAGCCGCAGTGGATACCGAGTGCATGTGACCAGAGATAGGGTAACCACAACGTCACACCGTCAAAGTTTGCATAACCATCAAGTCTTGATCGCAGTGGAAATAGTCAACACTAACCACGGTCATGTGAATGGACGGAGTGTTATCTGTCAGCAGACTTCAAGCTAACTGCTAATGGAAACCGCGTTGGAGGTGGACACATGGCAAACGTCATAGTAACAGTGGCTGTAACAGTTGGGATAAGCCGCTAGGTGGCAGGTTTGTAGTCGACCACTGGGAGATAAGGCTCGTTCACATGAAAACGGTTAGCCAGCATGCCGTTTGATAACCGTCCGCAGTTTGGAGTTATAACCAAAGTTATTTTTGGGTTTTTTATTTAATTTTTGGTAAACAAACTTGTAATGTCACTATGCGACACACCTAAAACCCTAAACTATACCTTCAAGTAAGCTGATGCATTCCCAAGTTGGCCAAAATGGTTATGATGCATCTAATCACTATATAGATGTACATTTTCAAACTTTTGAAGAGTTAGTGAAGATTTTGAGTTGTTTTGGAGCTTGTCATTCAGAGGCTGAGACAAAGAGGTGGTCAGTGTTTTGATCACACCTTGGGTATCCGGAGTCAGTTTTGGAAACTATAAGAAGCATTAGAAAGAAGGCTCGAAGATATTCCTAGTTACAGAGGTCATAATTTCCTATGTGCAAGTTCAGTCTGACCAAATCATTGTGTAATCAACTCCTTCTTTTCATTCCTATTAAAAATTGTCGCCCATCTTGAAAGCAGACCTGAAGACGTAGTCCATTAGAGACGAACTCCATCATCAATCTCATTGTCTGGTATAACTGTGTTTCTATAGTATATTGCTTCATTTCTTATGCATCCTAATTGTGTTTAATCAGCTATCATAAAGTCTTATTTTCAAGCAAGTTTCCTCAATTTCTGCACTTTCAATTAACATTGAAATAATAAATGGCTAATCACTTCTACATTAGTTTTTAGTTTATGATAATTTCAGATCATATAATTTGATACTGGTATCAGAGTAGGCTACGTTTGTAGAGTTTTCCATTGAATGTTAACCAGGTCAAAGTCGCAACGAGGAGAAGGAATCCTTGAGCGAATTGATCTAGTGATTGGAAAGTAATGAGTCGTTCATAAATTTACCATGTCAAGACCTGATACCGGTGAAAAAACTAAAACTAAGATGAGTGAAGAGCAATTTCAGCAAGCATTGTTGACTATGCAGTAGATGTTGGGGGAACTGTACGAAGACAAGAAGGGGGGAGATGCAACTTATTCTTTCAAGACATTGAAGAAGGACAAAGGTAAAGGCAAGCCTGATAAACCTCCTTCACCTCCATCATCTCCATTATCATCATCTTCTTCTTCTTCTCCTTCCAGTGCAGAATCTGAAACAGAAAAGAAACCTAAGAAAACATCTCTTTTGAAACTTGATGTGAAATTTGAGTTAGTTGTTTATGATGGTGAAATGAATCCTAAAAAGTTAGATAACTTGATTAAGAAGTTATAAGTGTATTGTTGCATTTAGAACATTTCTAACGATAAAACTAAAATTCAATTAGCTACACATAGAATGGGGGAAACAACTTTAATCTGGTGGGAAAGTAAAACTTAGATAGATGTAAAGTGTAAGTGAAAAGCCATCTCGTCATGGTCTAATTCTTTAAAAGCTCTTAGGAAACAATTCTATCCTTTAGGGTACATGTAGCAAGTTGTTATTGATTGACAACATTTGAGGCAAGGTAAAGGGCACAGTGTTCAGGAGTTCACTCATGAGCTCAAAAAGAAAGCATTGGCTCTTGGTATTTCATTGGATACATGTGAAGCTTTGTTAAAATACATCAGAATATTATATTCATATTTGTAGCATACATTATTGATGTTTAATCCTGATGATTTTAATGGAGTGTGTGTTCAAGCCATACATATTGAATCAGGTGGAAAGCCATTCAAGCTTCCATCGCAGTCATCCAAAGAGTTGGAAGTCAAATATTCCAGTGATAGTAAAGGGAAGAAGAATTTGAAGAGAAAGAAATCAGTGATCATTCAGAAGAAAATACCTACTTTTTCTCATTGCCAGAGAATCGGTCATGATGAATATAAGTGTTGGAAACTTCATCCAGAACTTAAGCCCAAAGAGTTCCTTAAGGAGTAGGATGAAAAGAAGGCCATTGCAACAATCCATCAAGATCTAGGTTCATATTCAAGTGATGAAAGGAGGATAACTTCCAAGGTTACAGAAATGAAAACTTCTGACACTGGTTCAGGTTTGAAAATTATTGCATCTTCATCAAACATAAATTCTTCAAATGAGGATAAAAGAGTTGAATTGTTTAACATAAGCATAAATTCTAAACATACAAAGATAGAGACAATGTTTGATAGTGGATCACAAGCGAATTTAATCTTTGAATATTTAGTTAAAATTTTGAGTTTGGAAACACGGAATCATCCAAGACCTTACCCATTAGGATGGCTAAATAAATCAATTTAGATAAAAGTCACCAAACAATGTCGATTAAGATTTTCCATTACATCTAATTACATTGATGAAGTGGAATTAGATGTGGTTCTAGTAGACATATGTGGAGTTCTCTTAGGAAGTCCTTATCTTTATGATCGTGATGCAGTATTTTACAGGAGAGAACATAAATATCACCTTAAGAAATACGGAGTTGAATTTATTGTCAGGGCACATCAAAATAAAAATCACTTGAATTCAGTTAATGTTAATCAGATGAAGCGACTAATAAGTTCAAACAAGAGATATGTAATTATGTGTATGAAAGGAAAAAATAAAAATCAACATGATGGTTGTTTAATTTATGAGACTCAACTTAAATATGCTTTGTTTAAAGAGATAGAAACAATTCCAGATCTATGTAAAACCAAACATTTTATTCATAAGCATGGATTACAACATGAATTATAGTTTGTGCCTAAAGCTCCTCTTCCTAATATTAGAATGAATCAATTCAGTATAAGTTTGGAACTTAATAGATAGAGGTCAGTATTTTGGAAAGTTATTGTTCAATTCCTCTTGTATTGTGTCGCCATTTCATGTTTCAAACAATTTGCAAACCTCTTTTCAAGTGGAGAGGAAACCTATTTTTTTTCATATCAAAGCCTTTTCTAAAGAAGTGTAAAAGTATCTAAGGGAATCTTATGCATCAGGGGGAAGTTCTAATCTATGGAAACATCATTTAAAAGTGATTCAAACTAATCAACATCTAATTCAATACATTTAGAGTCAAACTAAGTTGCAACATATTTCACCTTACAATTGGATAGGTTCATTGCAGCAAGTTCACTTAGTAATCATGAAGAAAATAAGTATGTGTAATGAAGTAGCTGGTTTGATGTCAATAATATCTTTGATTGTCTCTCTTATTCCACAAAATAGATTGTTAATAAATGTTGATGGTATTGAACAATATTCGTAGAGACTGTTTTCAAAGATTGTGAATCACTAACTCATGGTTCTTCATGGAAAGAAGTTAACCTCCATGTTCATAATAGGTTGTTTTCCCATCGTCTCAAGTTGTTCATACTGCAGATGGATGGAATAGGTCACCAAATCAAAAAGTTCCATGGTCAACATCATCAGGGTCCTCACTAGCAGGTGATTGATCAAATGTATTGGTACATCATCAGGTCAAGGTGGAAAGGGAGGGAGTTCTACCCTAATCGATTATTTGATTAGTCAAAATTTTGTGGTCCAAAAGCATTCAAGTGGAAATGAATGATCCAGGAGGATTCTGTTGATTCAGTTGCACACGTGTTCAAGTTTCGTTGTCAGTAATTCAGAGTCTTCATCATTTTCGCTAGCATTATTCAGTTCTTTCGAGGTTAGTTTCATTGATAGATCTCATGGTGGAAATGTCATGATGTGCCAATTTTTTTTGATGTGGTTCATTAAAGAGGGACATAAGCTATGGTGTCTAGCCATGCTTCAAAAACTATGTTAAAATCTAAAACCTAACCTACCATATTAACACTATGTGTCAAACCTAATTCTAAACAAATACAAACAATGACTTAAAAAGGCTAACCTAATGACTCTCGGATATGAAATACATTGTAATACATAACAAAACATTATAAACCCATATACAGTCCCTAAACAACCAACTTACCACGTCAGAACCATCATAGGACAGGTCGTATGTGACAACATATGTAAAACCATCGGGTTTCATAAGTCACTAAATCTAGCCGCAGCGGGTACTGGGTGCATGTGACTGGAGATAGCGTAACCACAACATCACACCATCAGAGTTTGTGTGGCCATCGGGTCTTGACTGTAGTGGAAACAGTTAGCACTAACCACAGTCATGTGAATGGATGGAGTGTTAGCTATAGACAGACTTCAGGTTAATTGCTAATGGAAACCACATCGTAGGTGGACACATGGCAGCTGTCAGAGTAACAGTAGCCGTAACAGTCAGATAAGCCGCTAGGTGGTAGGTTTTTAGTCAACCTCCAGGAGATAAAACCTGTTCACACGCAAACAGTTAGCCAACGTTCCATCTGATAACTGTTAGTAGTTCAGAGTTATAACCAAAGTTATTTTTGGGTATTTTATTCAATATTTGGTAAACAAACTTGTAATCTCACTATGTGACACACCTAAGACTTATCCTAAAACCCTAAACTGTACCTTCAAGTCAGCTGGTGCGTTCCTAGGTTAGCCATAGTGGTTATGATGCATCTAGTCATTGTATAAATGTACAATTGTAGACTTTCGAAGAGTTAGTGAGGATTTTGCGTGTTTTGGAGCTTGTCATTCAGAGGCTGAGACATCGAGGCGATCGATGTTTTAATAACATCTTGGGCATCCAAAGTCGGTTTTGGAAACTGCAAGAAGCATTGGAAAGCTAGTTCAGAGAGCTTCCTATTTACATAAGTTAGAATTTCTTGTGTGTAGTTTCAGTCTGACCAAATCACTGTGTAATCAACTCCTTATTTTCATTCCTAATAAAAATGGTCGCCCATCTTGAAATCGGACCCGGAGACGTAGTCCATCAGGGACGATCTTCGTGATAAATATTACTGTTTTGGATAACAGTGTTTTTACAATATATTACTTCATTTCTTATGCATTCCAATTGTGTTTAATCAATTGTCGTAAAGTCTTCTTTCAAGCAGTTTTCCTTGATTTCCACACTTTCAGTTAACATTGAAATCATAAATGGCTAATCACTTCTACATTAGTTTTTAGTTTATGATTATTTGAGATCATACATTGAATCCATAAAGAAGGAATTTATGGAAGGTATTGAAATGACTGACTTGGTCTATATTCACTACTATTTTGGTATTGAAGTAACTCAACATCTGCATTATATATTCCTCTCTCAAAAGAGCTACATTGGAGATCTATTAAACATGTTTGACATGGATGAGGGAAATACTTTCAAAACTCCAGTAGAACAGAACTTGAAGCTCACATCCATTTAAGGAAAAGAATTTGAGGATGCAACAAGGTATAGAGAACTTGTAGTAAGTCCTAATTACCTTACTACTACTTGACCAGATATTTCATTTTTTGTTGGAATCCTCTCTGACTGAGTCCTAAAGTACTTGAAGGGAACTCAAGACTTTGGACTCCAGTATACATGGGTGGATGATTTCGACTTGATTCGATATTCTGATTCATACTTCGATGGAGACAAAGAAATTGGGGCATCTACTTCAGGTTATGTTATGAGTCTTGGATTACGAGCTTTCTCCTGGAGATCATGAAAACAATCAATTCCAATAGATTGCACAGTAGAGGGAGAATATGTGGCAGTTGGTGAGGAAACAAAATATATTTCGTGGCTCGGGAAAATTATGGAATATTTGCAAGTAAAACAAGTAAATTCAACTCCACTCGTGATTGGCAACACCTTTGCAATAAAATTGGCCAAGAACCTAAAGTTCCATGGTCGAACAAATCACGTCAATCGAAAATACCATTTGATTCAACATCATGTTGAGGCCAAGAGAACCCATCTACATTATTGTTCCACTAATGAGCAGATTGTAGACATCTTCATCGAAGCACCTGAAAGAGAAAATTTTGAAAGATTCAGAATGATGCTTGGACTCATCAACATCCCTACAAATTAAGGGGGGGAGTGTTGACACCTAATCATTTGGATTGGGTGAACATTTGTAAATATTGAAAATAGTAACTAATGGAAAATAAGAAGATGAAGAGACACTAGGAGGTGAAGCCCAAAAGTATCTCCCTTGTCTTTAACCATGAGAAATCTTAATAAAGAAACACAATTTGATTTGTGGACTTACCTCTTGGCCAGTTAGACACCATATTGATGTGCAAGTTCTTTAACATTAAATTAGATACAAAATAAATTATGTACGGTTCAATTGATAATGATGTGCATTGTCCACATTCGAATTGTATTCACAAACCACCTTAATAATTGATTCATCTTATCAACTTGGTGACTTTCATAAGTCGCCCACTTAAAATATTGATTCATAAATTTAAATTTGAAAGTGGTAATCTAGCACTAAGTTTGCATGTTTTGAGACCCTTTGACTATTCAACCAAATTGGGTGTTAACCAAGTTGTTCTTTTGGACATTGACTTCATGGCACCCTCATTCTAATTCATGCCAACACTAGTAATCGTCATCTATCTTATGCTTGCTACTATGATGAGCTCAATCGTTGTGGTACAAGTCGTTATTTTCTTGTTTTGAGTTTTGCTTAAAAGTTTCATATTTTGAATCATTAATGATATTGACATAAGGTGATTCAATCTCATTGACAAAGGAACGTCTTACTTTATAAATATAAGTTTTTTAGTTTTATTTTTATAGGTATTTAAATTTTTTAAATGTAAGAAAGATTTGGAAAATAGCATATTATATAAAATTTTAGAAAAGAAATGTAATCAAAACTAATTTTATTTCACAGTGGCCACAGATTCCTTAGTTTGAGAGAATTTCTCTCAACTTTATTTGGTGAGAGATTATTTCGTGAAAATTCAAGAGTTTCCTTCCTTCCCAGGAATATATAAGGATAAACAGGAATGTAATTAATTTGATGAACAAACCAGGAAAGTACCCAGCTTCATAGTTAAATAAATGTTTGTTTGGTTGAGTAATTAATGGTGCAATACCAAAATTTTGTGTTAAATGTCCATGCAGATTCAGAAGTGGAACCATTGTGGAATTGCTGCGCAGACTTCTGTATGAAGGTTGCGTATGGTTGAAGCTATTTGTTGGAGATTTGTGTAGGTGGACCTATGTGTGTGGATCAACCCAGATACATGTAAAGAGCCACTGTGTATAATCTCTCAATATGGAAGAGAAGTTGTTGCCTGAAAGTGAATTGGAGACAACTCTAAATAGTGTTAGGATGCATGCATAAAGGTTTGTGTTTTGCCTAGCATGAGAACAAGGTCATCCTAATGTTTTCAAAATCATCCTCGTAGACAATTGTAATGGTGGTAGGCACTACAGATGGCTCATATCAACCTGCAGTAACAATATGCACTAATAGGTTAGTTTGGTTGTCGTGGGTGAAGGTGGTTTCTTGGGTACCAATTAATGAATGGTTATCAATTCGAAAGTTGAATCCATAGGGAAGAACTGAACTTGGCCTGCAAACAATTTTGGTGAGCTATTAGATAATTTGGTGCATGTAATAAAGGTGTGGTTGTTCCCTGGGAGGAGCTGTAACGAGGTTATGGCTTCTTCTCATTGCATAATATTATGATTTTTGGTTTGAGTGTGGGATGGTCCTTTTTTTGTTGGAGGTACTACACACCTAGGACCTTCATTACTGGCACACGCAGAGAGTTAGTTAGACCATGGGATTACAAACAAGATCCTTTATGCATGATTTACTCCATGATTTTCTCCTCCTTTCACTTCGCAACTAGCTAGTTCTTCTGCATGATTTACTCCCTCATTTGCTCCTCCTTTCACTTCGCAACTAGCTAGTTCTCTCTGGAACTTGTTGTAGGTGTTGAGTCCTCTCATTAGTCACCACTATGGTGCATTACATTGGGATCTTCACCTAGTAATTCTATATCATGAGAACTGTAAGGTATTTTCTAAATGAGTCATTATTTTTTCTCTTTCGATTCTTTTAGTGTTTTTGCTCTGCAAAGTTATGTGTTCAACCTTTACTAGCTAAATTCATCTGTTTAGGTTTTCTAACACATTTACATGGTATCAGAGCCCATAGGTTGCTAGACAAAAGGCGCACCAATACTTTATTTTGCAGGTATTACCACTTGGAGATCGAACATTGACAAAAAAATGGAGTTTCCAAAAGCATCGATCCTAACACCATACAACTATCATGAATGGAAGGACCAAATGGCTTGATACCTTCATTAGAAAGGGTTGTACAGGATTACCATGGTTGTAGAAGTGGAACCCACTTCAGCCATAGATAAATCGAAATAACTCAACTGCATGGATGAGGCCCACGGATCCATATGCATGTGCATCTCCCCATAGTTGCAGTTTCATCTATTTGCCTGCAATACTCCCAATGAGATTTGGAGAAAGTTTGAATAACTCTACGAGAAACAGGATGAGATGAAAGGACATCTACTCAAAGTGGAGCTGCTCTCATTGGATCCACGGAACTATGACAAAATTCAAGACTTCTTCACCAAATATAATGATCTATTGCTACAACTCAAGGGTTGTCGAATTGACAAACCCAAGGAAGAGAGTTGCCAAGTTCTCTCTATTATGTCAAAGCTTGGACTAGAATACTCCGTCTTTGTCTCTACATTTCATTCAGTAAGGCTCACAATAGGTAAATCCTACACTATGCCTTCTCTCAAAGAGTTCATGGAGTTCCTTACTTTTGAACAAGATAAACTCATTGGCATGGGGAAAATCAAACCTCCAAAAGCACATGCACTTGCTGTGCATGATGGCAGCCATAATAAAAATCCCAGATTTGATTCAAATAAAAAAAAATAGCAGCAAAAAGGCAAGGGAAAAGTGCATTTCCATCCAAAGAAGGAAGGGTACACCAAGCCCTTCAATGACTCCTCGGGCTCCAGAAATGAGAAAGGGAATAAAGGAGACAAATGAACCTATTGTCACCAAGGATTCCATCCAGAATCCTCCTGCATGAGGAAAAATATTGACCAAATGCTAGAAATTCTTTAGAAGCACAACCTTGGGGAGCACATCTCTCAGGGCGCCAAGAAGAAAACTGAGGATCCGCCACATGGGAAAGGTAACAATTTCATGCTTTAGTTGCAATTAATTCTTCCCCTAATGCATGGATTATATATTATGGTGTATCACATCATATGGCTACTACAAAGGAAGTCTATTCCTCTTTGGATGCATGCAAAGGACCTCCCATCCTCATGGAACATGACTCACCTATAGAGGTCACCGGAAAAGGTAGAGTGGAACTTTTACACGGAAGCCTTGAAGATGTGCTTCATGTTCCAAAACTTTCGGTAAACCTGCTTTTAGTTTATCAGATCAATCATTTCAACACCAGAAGGAGAGTGGAATTCACTCCAGATGTAGTGAACATATATGACCTCCATAGTAGCTCCCAAATTGCAATCAGTGAGGTAAACAACGGAGCCACACTGTATACATTTTCTGAATTTATTGAATCTGAATCTTCATTATTTCTTACACACGCTGATGATAGTAGTAGGCTTTCACATGAGAGGTTTGGTCACTTAAATTACAGGTATATGCAGCAGCTATGTAAGCATAAGATGGTGGAAGGGTTGCCAAATATCAGTTTCTCCAAAGGAGTTTGTGAAGGGTGTATCCTTGGAAAACATCTTGGAGAAAAGTTTGACAACGACAAGACTCACAGAGGATCCTCTCCTCTAGATATGATCCATAGTGATCTCATAGAACCTTTTCCTCATCCTTCCATCAACAAAGCAAGGTATGTGCTTAAACTTATTGATGATTTCTCATGGTTTACTTGGGTGTATCTTCTCAGGGCCAAATCTGAAATTTTTGCGCACTTTGAAGATTTGAAAGCACTAGTTCAGACACAGTCAGAGAGAAATATCAAAGCCCTCTATACAGACAATGGGGGGGCTATGTTAACATAGCACTTTAGAAACTTTTCCTTGAGTCTGGCATATAGTTGGAGAACACAGTTGCATACACTCTGCAACAAAACAGAGTCACTGAGAGAAAGAATCAATCTCTCAAAGAGATGGCTTCCTGCATGTTGCATGCTAAGTCACTACCTCATAAGCTATGGGCTAAAGCACTTAATTATGCTAACTACATATAGAATAGATCTCCTCATAGGTATGTCAAGGATCAGACCCCTTTTGAGGCTTGGAGCAACACTAAACTGGAGGTCACCCACTTCCGTGTTTTCGGCTCCCGAGCATGGGCCAGGATCCCCTCTAAAAAGAGGAAAGCTCTTGATCCACAAACCATTGAGTGAATCTTTGTTGGATACCCTGATGGTGTGAAGGGATACTGACTCTTGATTTCCTCTACAAACAAGCTCATCATTGAGTGAAGTGTCAAATTTGAGGAAAGTCTCTCGCATGCACCTCAGTTGTTGCATGGAGACACCTTTGATCTACCTCATGTCCAAGATGATGACTCAGTACACTCATATGCAGATACAAAGCATGCAGATGCCAAGGTAGAGCATGCAGATACAGAGACAGAGTCTTCAGATACAAATTCAGTGCATGCATATGATGATCCACATCCAAGCCCAGATCGGGCTTCTAGCAGTGAATCAACCTCCCCTGTCATAAATCAGAGAATAAGGAGCTTACATGAGATATATGTACAAGGCCACCCAGCTACTAGAAATGGTCTTGTGGGGGATAATTTTGATCCGCGGAGGACTAGCTCAGAGTTTATTGAGCCTCCTCCTACCCTCACTACCATTGAACCAGCACCATCCTGGCATTGTTATTTGGTTTAGTATTCTGATCCACAATCTTATGATGAGGCTGTTGGGCATCCCTCTTGGGAGTCTGCCATGGAGGAGGAGTATAACTCCCTCTTCGAGAACCAGACCTAGGATCTGGTTCCCCTTCATTCAGGAAGGAAACTTTTCCGATGGAAATAAAGTTCTTAGTGCATTACCCCCGGTGTCTCTGAAGACTCCCCCAATGCTAGCCTCTCATGGGTTGTATTTTGCAGCGCCATCAAATTGAGATTTATGAATCCCTGTGGGGGGGTGTCGGTACTAGTTGCTTTCAGCCACTTCTTTGGTCTGTTCCTTTCCTGAAACACCCCCACATACCATACTCTGGCTGACCTCAAGTCTTTTCAGGATTGCCTCCTCCGTTAGCGATGTCTGCTAGTCTTCGTCCTTCCAGCTTTCCATTAGGATTGTTTCATGTATGTTCCTGATGGTTTGTTCCCAGATTACTGCGGCGGTTCGGGGTTCTGCCTTGAAAATTGCCCCATTCCGTGCTTTCCAGATGTTCCAGAGTAGGAACCCAGCGGAAAGGAGGCAGGCGCGATTGACCACCGGATTCTACTAAGGATTTCTCGGTCAATTTACTATGGTGTTTACGATGTTCTGATGATTTCTATGATGGCACTCAAACAATTTGAGGTGACATTCCCACAGGGAGATGCTGACTGAGCAGTGGTTCATCAAATGTTCCATGGTTTCGTCTTGGGAGTTGCAGAGGGCACAACGGGATGGGCCTTGGCTTCCCTTCCTTAGAATCTGGTCCCAGGTAAGCACTCTGCTGTGAAGTATAGTCGAAATGAAAAAAGAAACTTTAGGCCAATGCTTGGTTTTCCAAAGGTTTTTCCATTGATTTGTTTCCGACTGTTGATTTTGATTGACTTTGTGGTAGTAGGCTTCTGCTATTGAGAAATTTCCTTGAATTCGTTTACCCCATTTGAGAATGTCAAACCCTGTTTTCCTTGCTATTTTTCAAGATGCCATCTCTGTATAATACTCTTGCCATCTGTCGATTTCTGGTGCTCCTTCCCAATCCTTTTTTTGTTTCCAATTGTGTTAGTATCCTTCCTCGTCTGACTTCTAGAAATTTCCGACTGTTAATGCCCCAGTTTTGGACGAGAAGGCAAGGATGGCATGGAGGTTGCCTTTTTGTATGAGTCGTTCGCATTACTGCCAAGATTCCTCGCAGAATCTGACCTTGTCCCCTAATCGAATTTACCAAAAACTGTTATCCCTTATCAAGTCTTTGCTACCCCTCGCCAAGTTCTAGATTGCAGATCCTTTGGTCTCTGTCACAGTTCTCAGTCTTTCCTCAGTTTCTCCTGCCGCATCGTATTTTCTTTCGCATATCACCTTCCATAGGTTTGGGCCACCCTAAATCCACTTCCACCAGAGTGTCACACCCATGACTTGTTTGAGAACGAAGGGGTCACGAAGCCCTAAACCGCCATCTTTGGAGAGCCGGCTAAGCCACTCCCATGAGATTAGGGCCCACTTTCTTGTTTTGCTGGTCCCCTGCTAGAGGATGTTTTTGAACAGAGTAACCAACTTTTGGCTTGATGTCTTAGGGATAGCTTGGCACGAGAGCTGGTAGTTAGGGATGGCCTACAATACTGCTTTCAATACGATTATCCGACTTGGGGCATTCAACGAGGGATAGGTCTAGTTCTCCATTTTATTTCAGATTTTTTTTATTAGAAGTTCCTAGTTGGATGACTGAAATTGATGCTCATGCAGCATAATACAGAGGTATTTTGACGGGAAGGTTCCCCTGTTAAAGCCTAGAGTGCGTGCCATGAACCTTTGGGAAACAAGCAAGGTTTTGAAGAAAAACACTTCTGATTTGTCCTTGTTAATCTCCGTTCCAGAGGCTTTGCTGAATTGGGATAAAGTTTTGATAATTATTTGGGCCTCCTTCAGTGTGGCTTGACCATATAGCGTCACATCGTCTACGAATTGTTGGTGTGAGACCGATATGTCCTCCTCGTAGATTTGGAGGCCCTTTATCTAATCCTTGGAGACTTGAGCCTTTACCAATCTGCCTAGGCCTTCTGTGCCCTGGATGAAGAGGAAAGGAGACAAGGGGGTCTCCCTGCCTTAGCCCGCGGGAGGGAGTGAAGGCTTCAGAGGGGGTGCCTTTTAACAAAATTGACATGACTGGAGTGCCAACCATAGACAGAATCGAATTTATCCATCTTTGGTCAAATCCATAGGCTTTAAGGATGCCTTCCAGATATATCCAGCTAAGGCGATCAAACGCCTTGGCCAAATCACGTTTGATAAGCATGCTTAGGGTGCGGGAGCTTTTCACGGAGTGGATCACTTCCTGCGCCACTATGATGCCATCGGTGATCTGCTGTCCTTTTACAAAGCCTGTTTGCTCTGGGGCAATGAGATCTAGCAGGATTGACTTGAGCCTATTTACCATGACAGTTGCAAGGATTTTGTAGACAACATTACATAGCGAAATGGCCCTGAAACCCTCCAGTTCATCCGAGCAGCTGTTCGTCGGGATTAGAGCTAGGAAGGTGGCATTCAAGCCCTAGTGCATGTGCTTGGAACACCTGGAATCCTCCACTCGGTCTAGCAAATCATTCCCCATAAAACTCCGAGTCAGCTGATAAAATTCAATGGTGAAGCCGTTGGGGCACAAGGCCTTATTTTTTGGCATTTTGTTGATTGTCTCTTCAAGTTCCTCCTTGGTGATTACCTTGAGAAGGGCCAGATTTTGATCTCTGGAGACTTTCTTAGGAATATGGTGGTAAATTTTGTCTATGTCCTCAGATCGGTTGACATTTGGTTTAGAGAGAATGCCTTTGAAGTTCTCCATCAGCAGTTGTTCTATTTCATCCTGTTGTGTCACTCTGTTTCCCTCCTTGTCTTTCAATGAGAAGATTCTGTAATGTTGGCGATGGTTCAACATAGCTTTATGGAAGAATTTGGAGTTTTTGTCCCTCTTTTAGCCATTGGACCCAGGATTTCTGCTTCCATAGGATTTCTTCCTGTTTTCGCCTTTCCTCCAATTGAGTGATTACTTTTCCTTCCTCGTCAGCCAGTTCTTTATTTCGTCCGTCCGAGATGATTTTCCGCTAGATTCTTTCCAATCTGGACTGGATTTTGCCTTGCTCCTGATGGATGTTGCCGAATTATTCCCTGTTCCACTTCTTGATTTTGCTCTTGATTTTTTTGAGTCTTAGCTAAAAAGAGTGCATTTTACTGCGGTCTTCCTTTCCGCTTTTGCTGTCCCACCACTAGCTTCTTACTTTGTCTAGGAAACCAGGGGCACGAAGCCAAAAAGACTCGAAATAGAAGGGTGTATTTTTGTTCTGATCATTTAAGGCTATTTCGAGCTTTATTGGCGAGTGGTCTGACCCTATTGAAGGTAGGATAGAGGCTTTGTAGAAGATATCCAGCCCGATTATGTGCTCTGAGATGAGGAATCTTCCCAGTCTTGAAGCGATTTATTTGGACCCGCCTCTTCTCTTACTCCAGGTGAATTTCCCATTTATGGTTGGGACATCAACCACCCTTAGTTTTGTCTGCATGTCTCTGAATCTTTCCATCTCCGGGACTTCTCTGCTTATTCGACCTCTTTTTTCTTCTTTAGATGTGATTAAGTTGAAGTCACCTACCAGGATCCATCTCTTCTCCTGGTGCATATTTCTAATCTTTGTCAGCTGATTGAGAAATAGGTCTCTGTCTGCACGAGTGTGGGGCCCATCGATAGCCGAGATTACTACCCATTCGCTTTGTCCTATAAGTCTGAATATCCCTGTGAGGATTGTTGGCATTCCTATCCACTAGTTGGTAAGGACTTCTGCTGGATTCATGATAATTGCTATCCCACCTGGAGTCCCTTTCGCATCTATAGTTACTTGTTTGTATCTTGGTTTTATTTTATTGACAATTTCCTCCATTTTCTGGCTTGGGATTTTAATTTCTTGGAGAAGCATGATGTATGGTTTGTCTATTTTGAGTCTTGCTGCCAGATGTCTTTGTTTTCCCTTGTTGTTTAAGCCTCTAATATTCCACGATGTCAAAATTATTGATTAACCTGGGATAGGTTTTGAAACACCGCTGATAGCGGGACCACTCTCCCTGTAATGACTAACATTTCTCCCATGAGTTGGATGGAATCCTTAAGGTTTTTTCTACCTCTTTTTTCCCCCCTTTACCTTGTCCATTCTGATGTGGTCTATTTTCCTTTTGAGTCTCTTGGTATTCTTCTAGTGAGGCTTTGCCTTTTTCAAGTTTGGTTTTATATTGTTGGAAGGTTTCTGCATACAACCTCTTTTGTTCTTCCGAAATAAACCTCTCATCCTGATTCTTCCATTCATTTAGCAGTTTTCTCAATACTTCCTCTTACTGACGTAGGTCTTCCCTATTGGTCTCCTGGTCTGTCTCCATCTATTCAGTTTTTTCGTCTAGTTCCTTATCTTTTTCCGGTGGCTCACTCGAGGCTTTCCTTTTTGATTGGTTTCTTTCACAGCTCTCACTGCTGTCCAAGCCTTTATCCTCCTGATTTTCGATGGGCTGGTCTTCTTCTTTATCCTCTACCTGCAATATTGCAAAACTATTTGGTTTCACTGGGGTGGATTGTTTTCCTTTCCTATCTTTCTGGGGAGTTTCCTTGTTGGCTTTCCTTTTGCTTCTCACCTCTTGGAATTCCTCCTGGTTTGGCTCTTTCTTTTTTTGAAGGGGTCTTCTACTTTCTTCTTCCTCCTTGGTTATCGGACATTCCTTTGCCAGGTGGCCGTGGGTATGGCACCTGCGGCACCTAAACAAGATGTGTTCATAATCTAGTTTCTGCTGCCAGACATCTTCATGATATTCAAGCTCTATTGTGTCAGGGATGGGGTTTGCTAGGTTCATGTAAACACAGATCCTGGCGTACGAGGTGTATCTACCTTTCTTTGTAGTTTCTACTATTTTCACGAAGCTTCCTATTGAGTTTCCTATCCCATCCAAGATGTTCGGGTCCCAGAAGTCTATGGGGAGCCCGAACAAGCGAACCGAGACAGGCGCAGCCAGAAAGGTTTCTTTGTCAGGTTGTAGCATTCTTCCCAGAAAAGCATGAACAGACTGACATTATAATAGAAATATGGGCCATTTTCAAATATCTTATCTCTATGTTGCAGGTTAAAGAAGATTACCGTAAAGAACACTTTCGCTCCCAGCTTGAGCTCGATGTGGCCTTGGGGCTACCATTTTTGCTGAATCCACTTGGTAAGGTCTCTTTCGGATGGCCAGACTCCTACAAACTTGCAGATAAGGGTGTGATCCCTCATATAGCTTTTGTACTTTTCCAGTTTGTTCGT
Source organism: Pinus taeda (assembly GCA_000404065.3). Lineage (NCBI taxonomy): Eukaryota > Viridiplantae > Streptophyta > Pinopsida > Pinales > Pinaceae > Pinus > Pinus taeda. Next base: position 55,265 of record APFE030794653.1, on the reverse strand, counting down.
TGGGATCACATATCTGGGTTTCTTCGCTGTACATGGCAGGCACTTTCCTCTCCGCCCTCTTTGCGAGGAAGTTCCTAGAATTGGGCCCCTGTTCTTTCATTCCTTTGTCTCCTGGCTACTCTGTCCATCTCCTGCCACAGTATCCTGGTAGGAGGGGATCTGTCCCCTCCTTACATCTTCTATCATACCTTTGTTGCTTTGGCCTTTGTCAGTTCCTGCTGCACTAGGCTGTTGACGGCCTTCCACCCTTCCTTCGTGTTTCCCCAAGGTTTTCACCTCCTTGCCGCCATTAGGGTTTGAGTTGCAGAGTTCTAATTATTTCGATAGTTTTGATTATTATATTCATTAGTTTAATTTTTATTTATTTATCTTTTATTAATTAATGAAAGTGTTACATTGTATATAGTGATCGAGAAAAGTAGACAAACCGAAAAAGTGGAACTTTGGTTTAAAAGAGGACATAAAAGCAACATTGTCTAAACCATAATCTTTAAATTCTATTGACATCAAATATTCTCAAGAAGTATATACGACTAGATGTATCCAAGAAACAACTAGGCTGCCTATGAATGAGATAAAATTGAAATATATAGAAACAAAAAAGAGAAACATGTTGGTGTTGATACTATAAACTAAGGTGTCAGTCAATTGGAGGTAGAATCATCTATTAGAGTTGTTTGGGTACCCATGGATGTTGGGCCTTTGCCTTAAGAAAGCTTGGAATCAGTTTGGGAAAGAAAAACAACCATGTTGTGATGCTTAAGAGAGATATCCTGGTGTTATACCTGCATGTCACCTAGCTATAAATAAATTTACTATTTCTCTTTGTTCTCTAGAATAGTACTTTACTAAGGAGATATTTAATATCCTATAATAAATCACAATGCTAAGATATAGCTTTTCCTCCCACAACTATGCCCTATGAGAGGAACCGTCTTAGCCATAGAAACCAAAAAATTTACATCCATAAACTTGCCAAAATCTTACATAGATTCTATTGTAGCTTGATCCAATTCAAGATTGGTAGGATCAAGGGACTATGAATCATAATGATAGGAGGTAGCATGGGCATGCTCACAACCCCTTGCTCTTCTTTCAACACAAATATAGGAGAGTAGTAGACTACAAGCTCATTTTGTAGGAATAATAATCAAAACAAATTAGGGAGTGTAGCAAGTTATTGAGATAATGTGTTTTATGTGTGTACAGTGAGCTCAAATGTGGAAGTAAGAAGAGGATGCCGTGGAGATGAGTGTATAGCTGAAATAAACTAGAATGTACAAGACTTTCCTAGTCGGGATGAATAGAGGGAAAAACCAAAGAATGGGATGGGGAAACAATCCAAAAGTAAACAACACAACCCCAAATTTTAAAGACAGAGACCCATTGAGGAAATTGAAATATGTAACGACTAACAACGACCATAGCTATAGCAAAAATAAATCATATAATGCAACACAACATAGTATTCCTAATTTGAAATTCGAGCAACCATAAAGATGAATGAAGAATAAAATGACTAAGTTCCATGAAAACCACAAGAATGTCAACCATGTTTAAGAGAAATGCTTCGGTGTACATCACAAAATAAATCATTTGTCGACGCGTTTCGAACTGACTAGTGTGGTTCATCGTCAGGACAAGTTGAAGAAACATATCCAACTTAGCATGCCAAATAGTCTGATCAGAGCCTCCAACGGCTAACTTGACCAATGGCTAATTTTGACTTTAAGAACAAGGTCATAAAAATTATTATAATTTAATAGAAATTAGTTATATTAGGTGACCAATAAAAATATATAAAGAATAATTTTAATTGATGTTAATGGTTAGTTAAAAAGGTATTGTTTAACAATTAAAAATTATAAGTTATTTAGTATTTAAACGAAAATTATTTATATAAAGGACCTTTTCTTTATGTAATAAAATTATATATATATATGATATATATACTATATATATGTATGTATAATTATATGTATATATTAATATATAAAGTAATATTAATAGGTGTTTAGAAAAGTAGTTAGAATTATAAAAATATTGAACGAAGAAAACAAATTAACTTAACATATCTAAAATAAATAAATAAAATAAAATAACTACAATAAAAAAAAAATAATAAAGTAATAAATATAAAAATAAAAAATGAAAATAAATAAAATAATAAATAAGAATAAGAAACAGAATATACTAATAATTAATTAAAAAGTAGAAGGTTATAAAGGGTACTAATAATTGAATAATATAAATAAATTAATAACTAATTAAAAATAATAAATTGAAAATGAAAATTAATTAATTTAATTAAATAAAAATTGAAAAAAATAAATATAACAAAAATTAATTAAATTAAAAATGAAAAAAAAAATAACGAGAAAATTAATATCAGGTTAACTTTAAAAAAAAAACATAAATAAATAAAGTGAGCGACACATTGTAAAAAGAAGAAGGTTAAGAACAAGACCAAAAGAAAACCACAAAACCACAAGGAGAAACCCTAGAAGGAAGGAAAAGACAAGGCTCCAAGGATAATGGTCCGCGAAATTAAGGGAAACATCGAAAGCTAGAAAAAGTTAAAAAACAAGACTAGGAAGAAAGGGCAAGGATCCAGCAGCTACTGATCTTCTGGTCGTCATCTCTATTGAGATTGTTCAGCCTTCTTTCAATTTCAATAGCTTCCCTGAATTTACGATGATGGAATTGCGCAACCTTGGCAATAACCTTGGTCTCCTCAATACAAACTTGATGCTTGGTCTTTTCCGCATGCTCTCCTAACACTGAAGACTTGGTTCTGCCATGTCTTAGGTCAGCTGCATGTTTGTTGATCCTTTGATGGAAGGAGCGCCCTGTTTCCCTGATATAGGGGGTCCTACAAGAACAAGGGATCAAGTAGACACCCTTCATTTCTTTAGGGTCAATGGGATATTTCACCAATCGGAGGGATTTGAGAATAGTGTTGAGGGCCCTAAAGCTTGAGGGAATATCATACTTCTTAAGAATCTGAGCGATCTTGTCCGTGGTTCCATGGATATAGGGAAGATGGACACCTAGCCGACGCTCTTTATGTTCTTTTTAATTAACAAATTTTTAGAGTCTTTAAGGAAATCCTTCTGACCTAGGTGCCTACTATAGCCATTCTCCACAAAGACATTAAGGAGATGTTATTTCTCCTTATCAAAGCTCTCCCTATTAGAAATCCTAAGGGCACGAGTAAAGACGGTGTTAAGAACACCCAACTTTTGAGCAGGGAAATGATGGGAATCGGCATGAAGATACTACTCAGTATGCATTTTATTCCGAAACACTGAGTCAAACATTTTTAAGTGAAATGGATTTAAGAATATGAAGGTTCAAACACTTCATGAAACTCATTCATTAACAACTCAATGAAATCATAAACCTAATATTAGAATATCATATTAATATAAACTGAAATATGTATGATTGAGGCATGTTCAAGTGAAAAGAAGGATGTTTTGACCAATGTTTAAAGGTGGCGGTGGATGTCCCACTAACAAGTTGAAGATCCTTGCTTTCACTAATTTTACGATGCACTAAACAACATACATGTGAATTGAATTGAAGTGTGACAGCAAGATGCACTGTCTACAATGTGCCTTGTGTTAGAGCTGCATGTGATATTCATCTTACCGTCAAACTTGATGTCAATTGGGAACAATTATTTATCAGAAAAAGAGATGGCATTGAACGCGACAAAATTCAAATAGTAAGCAAAATGAAATTGATAAAATTTCAAATTAAATTGTTTATCTTCCACAAACAAATATAGTGAACTTGACAATGTTGTTTTAAAAATTGTAATATAATATTTTGTATATTTAAAACTATACTATATTTAAGTGTATATAAGAGCCATTTTTTTTTGGAGCCGAAATTCTTATTGCTCAATTAAGAACTAATTCTCATTTATGAGAGAGGGTCTTGGAAAATGCCAAAAAAATTATGGGAAGAAAGATGATGCATTTTTTGTTGTTCAAAATTGAAACTGAAAATCATTTCATTTCATTTTAAATGATATTCAAAGACAACACAAGTTTGCAGTTATTCTTGTAACTAGCTCTTGGATAATTTATCAAGAAGGGGAAACTGAAACAAAATAAAATAAAAAATTAATTATTAATTAAAATTTAAAATTTTTAAAAAATTGAAAAAAGTATATATATATATATATAATAATATAGGAGAGAGAGAGAGAGAGAGGAGAGAGAGAGAGAGAGGGTATTCAAATACAACCAACAAAGTAAATGGTGATCTTGAACTAGTTTCTTGAGATAATTATCAAGGAGGGGAAACAAAAAAGCGTTTCATTTCATTTTAGATTGGAGGTATTCAAAGAGAGCAACAAAAGTTATCCAATTATTCTTTTAACTAGCTCTTGGGATAATTTATCGAAGGAGTGGTTTCTTGAGAAGTTGAGAATGTTTATTGTGAGGCTTCATACTAAAAGAGTTGCAATAAACAAATGGTGATGCAATCTATCCCATAAGTTATCTTTAATCACTAAAACATAAAGGGGGGTTTTAAGACAATATTTGAGACAAATTTTGATTAAATTGTCTTAAACTGACACAAAAAACACTTTTGTATTGCCTTAATTATTGTTTTTAAGTGGATGTCTCCAATTATTTTGTTAAAAAAATCTCTATAAATACAATATAAAACATAATAATTATTGTCTCTTAAGTGAAAATTTCATTTTTGTCTCTCGAGAGACAATAGTTGAGATTAAACACATATTGTCTTTATAGAGACAATATTTATTTATTCCTAGCTATTGTCTCTTTAGAGACAATACAATATTATATTTAATTTTAGATGTTTTTCTTATATTAAATACATTATATATTGGATTCATTTCTTTCTTTAATTGTCCTGATGATGGACCCCCTTTGGGGTTTGAAACGTCGACAGAATGAACTGAAGACTGTCGATAATCTGGATCATGTAGATTATATATGTTAATATTATCTATAAAAGTGAATATCTATATATATATATATATATAATATATATATAATATATATATATTTATATATATACTACCAAAAAAGAATGTCATAAATAAAATGTGATTTTACTTTGTAAATATTTTCAAAATTACACATTAATTTAAAAGTCAAATATGATTTGACACGTTTATTAGAAAAATTTTTCATAGTATATAAATTTATGGATGTTTTATTTCAAAGTATGATATTTGATGTCTTACAGTTATAATACTTTGTTCTATATATATATTATATAATATATTTATATATATATTATATATATATATTTATATATATAATATTTACTCGTTTCATAATGTAGAATAGATTTGATTGTGATATTATGACACTTATAATTGTGGATTTAGAATTTTTTTTATTTTTATTTTTAAATAATTTTTATTTCTGACAAATTCTATTTATAATCCCATAAAATTAGCCATTCCATCTATACTAGGCAATATCAAAATACAAATTCAAATTTCAAAAATTATATTTTAACTTTGAAAATATTCATTTTAATAATTATTTTTTTCAAAACTAAAATAGACTTTATAAAAACTTTCTAAAATTTTGGGATTAATTGAAAGTGAAACCATTTTGACTATCAAATGACAGTATACTCCTACAATAGGTAGGTAAATAGCTTATTTATTTTATATATGTTTAGTAAATAGAGTGGCAATTAGATATGTTAGGATATTATTCAAATGATAGAATAGAATTGAATAATTTATTTTATTTTATTTATGTCAAGTAAGATATATTGATTACATATCGCTAGTAGTATATCATTTTGATGTTGATATTTATTATATATTATTAATAAGTAGATTATATACAATAAATATTATTATATAGGTGACTTGAAGTTTTAGATAACAAGGCCACATAGCTAGCGTTCCCTACCACTTAATTTAATTATTGAACTTTGAAATATATGAACTAATTAACATGACTAATTGTTGAGCATCCTTCTACACTGTGAAAAATTTAAATAATTTTGGAAAAGAATTAAGAATGATTTGGTTTTGTATTTTTAGATGCTTGAACCTTTTAATATTCCAAAAGTGAAGAAATTATTTATATAAAAATTAATATCCCTTTTATTCTTGATATTTTCTAAATTCCTTTTAGATAAATTGATGTGACATCATCTATTCCTTTGAACTGTTTCCAAAAGCATTCCTCTTTCTAAATTGGTTTTAGTTGACTAGAACATAGCTTTATTATATATCAATGACCAACAATGACAAGCTAGAAATAACACAACTATAGAACTAACAAAACAATAACTATATCTATGTCAAACTAGAAATATTTCAACTATAGCTATATCATTTCTGTGGAGAAATGAGTTATCAAAATTGAAACAAATAAAAAAATCATTTCCTTTTGAACTATTTGTGTTGACCTTTGGATTATTGCATTTTTGACCAAAAAATAAAGTTGATAATAGAACACAATTTTTTTTTTTAATTCTATTTGTTTATGCGTTGATTTGGTTAGAGAGATTTGTGAATGTATGATGTTTATGGTTATCTCTTAGATGAATAGGTAGCCAATTATTCAATAATAATTATAATCATTTCACTTCCAAAGAAAAAGACTATTAAGAAATTCTCACATTCTTATATATATATATCATGGAAGTGAATCTATATCAAATAATCTCTCTAACAAAATTTCACATCCATATTTCGGTGTGCATTACTTTCGTGTTTCAATTTTCATTTTCCAAATATATATTTAGTTGAAATATGGTATAATTAAAATTGATTAAATTGATGTAGATTAATATATTTAAGAGGATAAGTGTCTATTTTTAAAGATGGCCGGGTCAAGCATTAGTATACCCTTTTCTTCCGCGTGTGAATCTATCTTCAAGCAAATTTTAGGGAAATAACGAACATGATCACCTGTCTACAAATGGATTAGAAGGAAATTCCAACATGATTTTATTCCGATAAACATCATCAAGGTTTCCTTGCTCTACTGATGATTTTTTAGGCCCTTATTAGTCCCTACCTAGGACTATAAGCAATAGCTCGATCGTTGACTGAGCATTAGTTTATACTTTGCCCGATTTTTTTTTTAGTGTTTTGCCATTTTAACTTAAGTTTAATGCTCCGAATTTCATTCAACAAACTTTTAAGCAAAGTTTTTGGTTCCGAAAATGATTGAGGTTTTATTGCAGCCTTCACGTTGCACGATGCAAAAATATTGACGCAATATCATCTTATCCAAAGTAGGATGTGGAGGCAAAGTTTGCAATATCATCTTATCCTAAGTAGGCTGGTTGAAGCGAAGTTCTGCTGGTTTGGCCTGTTTCGAATCTTAGGTTGGTCATTACACGTGTGCAGTGTGGCCCAAACTGATTGCCACATTACTAATACGCGTTCTCATCTCTTGTTCACTCTCAGAAAGCTCCACTTACAATCTAGCCTTCACACACACACTCTGCGACTTGATATTCATCATTCCCTGTGATATTCATCATTCGTTCAGTAACTGTGTTATGGTTTGCAGGCTATTAGAATAATCCACAGACTTGAAGAAAAAGGTTATGGTAATGGAGAAGCCAAGAGGCAGTGTTCGGTTTGATGGTCCAAACATGGATGTTCAGGTGGACTTGGGCCATCCTCTTCTCAAGGACTTGGGCCATCCTCTTCTCAATAGGGTGGTTGATGGTTTTATCAAAGTGGATGGGGTAAGTACAGGCTTCACTTTATTTTCCTTTTTCATTTTTTTTCCTCCCTTCTGATGTTTGTGTAGATGATTATGATGCTGGTTTTGGGTGTGTGGTTTTTGCCCAGATTGGTGCTCTAAATGCTGCCTCTCAAGATGCCTACAAGTTGGTTTTGCAAGGTGAGGAAGAGTTGGACATAATTATTTTATATGAGTTTTATATTGTGTTGTATTATTGATCAGAAAAATTTTGGTTTTTGCAGAAAAAGCCAACAAGGCTTCGTTCGAGAACATGGTATGAGCTTTATTTTTGTGCTCGTAGTTCCCGTATTTTGTGTGTTCTTCCCAATAAAATCTCAGACAAGTTTGATTTCTGTAGTTTCTGTATCTTGTATTGTGTTCTACACAACAAAATGTCATAGACAGATTTGATTTCTGTGGTTACATTTCCAGCCCTTTCCCAGTCCCAAATTGATCCAGGTCCAAAAGTAATATGACACACTCCACGCGAATAAATTACTAACTCCGGTTAGATGCTTGGCTAAGTGGGGGTGCGGCACGTGGGCTACATGCGACCCTTGTGTGCCGTCCTTACACGTTCTTTTATTCTTTTTAATTTTATGTTTATTATTTATTTTATTTGTGTCCAAAAGTAATATGACACACTCCATGCAAATAAATTACTAACTCGGGTTAGATGCTTGGCTAAGTGGGGGTGCGGCACGTGGGCTACATGCGACCCTTGTGTGCCGTCCTTACACGTTCTTTTATTCTTTTTAATTTTATGTTTATTATTTATTTTATTTGTGCCGGAGCCCTACTTTGCGAAAAGTTTCAAAAGAGTTCATGCTTAATTCATTGATAAGGTGAGTTTCTTAAAATTTTTCTACCAAAGATTTATGCATTTGACGGATTCAGATTGACCTAATGAAAATAGAAACTTATGCAGAGTTTAACTTGTTTCTGGTGTGTAATCTTCTCATTTTTTCTATTTTCGGAACTAGAACCTAGTTTAATTTTTGCGTATCTTGAAATTAGGTCTTTCGCATATTCATATACTGTTTATTTTCAAAAAAGGTGGAGCTAGTTTTGATATTTGCCATAAAATTTTACTCATAAAATTGGTTTTCAAAATTTGAGGAATAAATGGCTTCCCCTTAGAGATAATTTTTTGCATTTTTTCAGTAAATTTCTTTATGCCTTTTACTTTTGAGGCCTACTGAACCGGAGTTGAAGACGTGGGAAAGGTTCTCTTCGGAGTCAGTTTTTGTTGGGCAAAGCAACATGCCCGGTGGAAAGGGTTCTATTCGGAGTCAGTTTTTTTTGGGCAACGCAACATGCCCGGACCGCGTCTTGCCTGCCGACATTAATTAAATTTTTCATCTACGGCACCAGGGAGCCCTAATTTTTCGGCAATTTGCATTTTCCCGAATTGATGTTTGATGTTACTTACATCACGGAGGAGGATTGTCCGTTCAATTTTATGAAAGGGCTCCAGGGGCCATGATGAGGGCATTGATTCCCTTCTTTTTTCCCACACGCCTAATCAGAGTTAAATTTAATAGAAGAAAATACTATTCATAAATAGCTACCTACTTCCCTACCTATTATAGGTATGACGTGCCTGTGCCGATGCATTTCCGTATTCTATGCAATTTCTCCTAAAAGACAATGCAGTAGTCTATAACGCGTCTTTTTGAAAGCCTTTCCGGCAGATTTTTCCGGCCAAAATCCGGCAGCAATTCATTAGAATCCCATGTTTGATAGCTAGTTTCTGCACAATCAATGGCTCCTAGGGGTTTTTCAGGGCGCTGAATCCAAATATGCAGTTAAGAAACCATTTTAACTGCTAAAAATCAAGATTTAACCTCATTTCTTCCGCCGGATTCCGTCACCGGAATCTCCAAAAAGTCGCATTATAGACAACTCCAAAGACAATATCTGCTCATACTTCTTTTGCAGAAATTATATTTGTGTTTTTACAAAAATTATATTATTATTATTATTCATGGTATTACATTATTATTATTATTTATACTTTTCTAATACTATTATGGAATAATATAAAATGGAAATGGTTTTTGCATATAACGGGACAAAACCGTTAGTAAGTTATAGTTATACCAAAGAATAAATGAAATCTTTATGGAAATGATTAATGAACAGAATAAAACAAAATCCTCCCGGTTGAGATTTTGGGGAATAGAACAAAACCCTGGCTGTTGTTGCTATATGTATTTATGGAAAACACGAAATTAACGAAGAGGAACAGAACCAAACACTCTAGAGGCATGAAATTAAAGAAACACAGCAGTGTTGGAATGACACGTGCTTTTCGCATGTTTAGTGCAATGCTCTTCAAACCGCGCCATCTTCGCTTGAGGATAGGGAATGTTAGACAGATTTAACGATGGAATGACTGTAGGTATGGCAGTCACCTAATTTCAAAAGACGTGGTGTGGAAATCCAAAGGCATTGATGTATTATCGTATGTTGTTCTTCAGACAAAGCCCATGGCGACTTTAACCAAGCATATATTTAAAATAATTGTAATGTTAAAATTGTAAAATGTTAAAGATTATTTACAGGATAATTGAATATTTCCTTTAGCAATTGATGGTGATGTAGTTAGCCTGGTTGATTGCATAAATAAATAAATAACCAATAGCTTTACACTTATTAGGATTGGAATATTTATTAATTTTATAATTACACTAATAAAATTATATAAATTTTATTAATAATAATTATAATAATAAAAAAATAAAATATACAATTATGATAATTTATAGTAACCGTTAGGATGAAATTCACAATTGTCTATTATAAATAATTATACTATAATAAAAAATTTAAATAATTGTACTATAAAAAAATGGACATCGCCTCTTTGAAAGAAAAAAAAAAAATAATAAAAAAAATAATCTATATAGAATATCAAACATTTCCACATCCAAAAATGCAAACGAAAATTGGATCCAGAATCCCAAAATTTCGACTTTATTTGCTCATTGCCATGGAATTAAAAGAAGAAAGTTAAACCTTGGCAACATCCATCCAAATTTTGATAAAAAGTAAAATGGCCTCTCCGATTTCAACAAGTGAAACAAACCGTGGGTAGACAACTAAAGACAAAGTGGTCTTTAATCATTGTTTGATTTAGGTAGTACACTTTTTGTTTCTCCTATCAATACATATATATACATATATATAGATCAATACATGTAGAATCACCAAAATTAAGACTTTGTCCCATCAATACATATATAGACATATATATAGATCAATACATGTAGAGTCACCAAAATTAAGACAATATTATGAACAACGGTCACTGGTCAGCATGGAAGAATATCAATTTGTAGCATGGAAAAATATCTATTAGTTAACAAATTGAGTTGATGGAACCCATGGCCAAATTAAGCATGGTGTGATAAATGGTTGTTGAAGAGCCAACATAGCGGAAGCGGTTGTCACCAAAAATTTACTTTCTAGTAGCAACTGATAACATACTCCCTAGGAGCACTTCATCCAAATATGCTAAGCTCTTTTACTTTCCCGCAACTGCTGACATACTACACAAGAGCACCTCGTCCAAATATGTCAAGCCAAAGTATTCATGCTTCTATTGGATAGAAAGAACTAGCTCACAATCAAGACCACCTTTACTTAAACACATTGATAAATGCTCTAGCTTCTTCCTCCTCCTCCAGTGAGCCAAAGTATTCATGCTTCTATTGGATAGAAGGAACTAGCTCACAATCAAGACCACCTTTACTTTAACGCATTGATAAATGCTCTCCCTTCTTCCTCCTCCTTTCATCACTGGGAGAGGTGAGTCTCAAAATTTTCCAAACTTGAAACTACTTATCCTTCAAACTAAAACAAATTATTCCCTTCACAGGCATAAATTTTCAGTTTTTTTTTTTTTTTTGTAAATACCATATCCACCAGGGTATGTGATATTCTTCTGTAGTATGTGATACTCTTTTTCATTTATTGCATCTATTTTCAGCATGCATATGGTATTCTCTTTTCTCTATTTCTTACAAGTTGTTTGAAGAGGGCTTTGATGATACAAGAGTGTTTTAGTTTTGCACTCAGTTTCATTGACAATGGATGAAGGTATGGGCTTTCGGGGAAGTTAAGAATGGCCAATTTTTTTATAGATGAGCGAAAAAATATATTTGAAGAAAATTATAATAGCAAATGATCAAAAACAAAGATTCTAGTAGGATTACGCTACAATTGGATACATGTAGCAATTATTCAATAATAGGTCTAGGACTTCATAAATATAGAGTACATAAGCCTACCGAACATGCTATTGATACGACTATCATTATGCAATTATTAAATATAGGTCTAGGACTTCGTAAATATAGAGTACATAAGCCTATTGAACATGCTATTGATATGATTATCATTTTTTAATGTGCTCAATGTCAAGTAGTGAGTGAACGTTTCTTAGAGAACCTATTGCTAGCTTGGACAAGGGCACTTAGATATCATTAAAATCATCTAGGGACTTCTCCCCTATGTCATTTTGGCAAGAAAGTAACGTCCTCAGGGACATTCCTTTCCAAAAGTAGATTTCCCATGTCCCCAGATCCCCAAGAATGGAGAAACGTAGGGGACACCTCAGGGTTGGGGATGGGCTTCCATGCAACACTAGTTCACACCCTCTTATGAAACATAGTTAAAAGAGAGTAGATACAAGGTGCAAGACCCTACAAAACAGGGGAATGAAAACTTATTGTTGTGATAATCCTCCATTATAAAAGCATACAACAGGGCATGAAGACATTATTGTGATTATCCTCCATTACAAAAACATAGATCAGAGTATTGCAGCATGCACTACATAATACATTTGTCATGGCATGAACATAAAATCAGCGACTAAATATTTTTCTTAGAAAATCAGTAACACATGAGTGTAGGATTGGAAATGAGTCATCTAGATGTCCCCAGAACACTGCAATTTCTGAATCGCTGGAGATGAAAAAAATGCAAGGTATTCTCCAGGGTTTGCGATGGGCTTCCATGCAATATTTGTTCATACCTTTTCACTAAGTGTATTTAAAAGAGAGTATACAAGGTACAAGAACCTACACAACGCAGGAGTGAAAACCGTTGTTGTGATTACCCCCATTTACTAGAGCATATGAGTATTCTAGCAGGCATTTGCATAATAATATTTGTCTTGACATGAGTTTAAGACTAATGAGTAAATATTTCTCGTAGAGAATCCATACCACGTAGGTGCAAATTTGGATGGCATTTGGAAAGGAGCCGTCCGAATGTCCTCAAAACCATTGAGCTTCAGTCTTTTGGTAGGAAACATCCAAGGGATGTGAGGGAAGTTCCCCATGTCCTTTGGGACCTCCCCTTCTGAATGGGGATTTTCCGTACAGTGCCCATGTCTCTGAGGATTGTGGACACATAGTGGGGGAAGTCCCCTATGTCCTTTGGGACATCCCCTTCTAAATGGGGATTTCCCCCTCCAGTGTCCATGACCCTGTGGATGGTGAAATATAAAGGATACATCCCCTGTGGTTGGGATGTTTTTCCATGCTAGATTGCTTCATTTTTTGAAGCTTATTTAGGTACTAATTCTCAATGATATTTACTCCTTTTTTTAACTAAGGGTTTTACATAAGTGCTCAGTGTGTATGTATGCCATTTATATTCTTATCTTGCTTTTCGTTTTTTGGTAAATACCTTATAATTTGTGTCATTCATTATAATTCTATGTTTATTATTTATTTTATTAATTTTCATTAATTTTTTAAATTTATTTCGTGTTGTTTGCCGATGGCAATGAGCAACTCCTGTGTCATTAAAATTTTCTGATTAGAATTTTTAACCGCCCTTAAAACCTCATGATTTCCTGACTTCTCCTACAAAACAATAAAATCTTTGATTTGGCGTATATTACAGAAGGAAACTCGCAGAGTGCTAGAAGATGGCCATTATTTATGGAAAATTGCTCCTATTCCAGGAGTTTGATTTTGAGGTTGTGGTAAAGGCGAGAAAGCTCAACGTATGACCTGATCACTTATCTTGGTTGGATATGGAGAATTAGGAGTATATGTAGATGATAAACTTCTGGATGCTTACTTGTTGAGAATTGAAGCTATTTCCAACTACCTTGCAGATATTGCATTGTTCCTCAGTACAGGTACCTTTCCTGGAGACTATTCCGCAATTCAGCCATCATGAAAGAGGTCATTTGGTTGATAAGAAGAACTTGAATTTATGCCATTCTGTATGAATTTGCTTATTTACTTCGATTTACATATAGATCATACTTTTGAAATATTAAAAACACTTCTAAAATAAACTCAAAAGTGAATTTAAAAGAAAAAGGAGAAATTTTGTGAAACCAAGACAAAGGCAAGCATTCACAAGCAAACTTATTTCAAACTTAAATCTTATACTAAGCTGTGCTCGCAAAGGTTGTCGAATTTTCTACCACACTTTTTCTCCCCGGAATAATAGTGTTGTCCATTCCATCTCCAATTATTGTTATAAATGCCTATCTAACGGTACTACCACATTTTTTTAGACAAGGGGGCTGCATCTATAGCTGCTTGAACTTTCCTGTATTGTCCGGTACGGTCACGGGACACAATCACATTCAACATTACATTAGTTTTTTGAAGATGCCTTTGATCGTTGGCAGACAACCATTTGGGAAAGTCATCATCGAATGATTGCAAATCATCCTCAAGATCAAACAATAGGCATTGACTAGGGAAAGCACAGATATTGAGAGCATGGAACTTGGGTGAATTGAGCATGGCAGAACTGCCCTTAACAATGGCGAGAGAATTATTTGCAATCTCTCTCAAATTGTTCACTAGGATTTCCTACAAGCGCCTTACACCAAACATTTGTGGCTTTGAACTCTTTTTTCCAGACATTTAACACATTTGGGGATCAATATGGTAAGGGTTAGAAGCGCTCCATTCCCGAAACATACAGTGAAAATGAAGTGCGGAAGGCAGGGTTGGATCGAGTGGTTGACCACGTTGGGTTCCATGCAACCCCCACACGCCCCTCCACACTAAACATTTGTGCCTTTGAATTCTTTGTGCCAGACATTTAATGCATTTGGAGGTCAATATGGTAACAGTTACAAGCGCTCCATTACCGAAACATACAGTGCAAACGAAGTAGGCAGGGTTGGATCGATTGGTTATCGCAAAGGAACCCTAGGGAAAATCTAACTGCATTTCTTGGGTAACAAGTCGACGCTGACAGTGTAGAAGAGACTGCATATGAAATTATTTTTCCTTTTATAGCGGATGGAATTCTAAGAATGATGGTAGCCCATAACTACATACTGTAGATTAACGAATACAACTAAGTGTATGGGAAATTACACGAGCTTCTCAACTCAATCCCGGCAGGGACTACCGCCACGACAGTGGCACCCTTGTTACTGATATCACGATCGATTTTGCAACACCTTATTACACATATGAGGGTTTTATTAAATGCATGGTTTTCAACTGCTGATTTTGTAGTGCTTTGCTATGCATAACAGGGTTTTGGCTGTCGAGAACTGTTCGCCATATGTCGTGTATGGATTGGACTGAAGAAAAGATGGATTGGAGTAAACCAAATATGAACCTGTTTTGATATGATTTGAAGCCCTAACTTATTTCAGTATTTTTCTTCTTGCTATATTTACTTCCATAGCTTAACAAATTCACCGCGCTCAAGCATTGATGCTTATAAATTGGTGATCAGAATTAGAACAAGTGAATGTTTTTGCATAACACATGACTTCCATGAGAAAAATATTGGGCATTATACTCATTCAACCAGTTCTTTGATGATAGTTCTTAAACATGTCAGAATGTTATTTTATCCTTGGTGTCTTAATCATATTGCGTTTATAATTTTCTAAGTGAACTCTATTAGCCTATTTTATTTATGATTTATTAGTTCTTTGTCGATGTGAAGCAAACATGAAACCTGTAATGGTCGCCCATACAATGTTGTCCCATTGTCGAAAGACTTAAGAGTATGATATTGTGGATCAATTTTGTGGGTTTCTCTAGCACAATAAATGGAATCTGTTACAAAAAATGGTGCCGAGATTTACACCTTCTTGAGTTGTTACAGTGCTATTACAATATAGGGATGAACAATGACTTGCTCTATAGTATTTTCTATGGTTAGGAAAATATCTAGGGTTTCAACACGTAGTTGAGTTGTGTTATATTACAATCGATATCGTGATAAGAATCAAATTGTGGGCTTATGCCCAAACTTTGCTTCAGTATATTGTGATGGAAAAGGGTAAGGATTTAGTGTTGGAAACTGTTCAGTGTTTGGTGATTCAATGTCAGAATTCCATGGATTTGGATATGTTGATTGATTTTTTAACCAGGATAAGATGTTTGATGAGTTTATTTTAGTGTTTAATGTCATATGTGGGTGTGCTTTTGGTCATTTTGATAGGAGTTACAATAGTATGTTGATAAGTCTGAAGAAAGTAGGGTTGTTTTTAGATTTTGACATTACAGTGGTGCAAGTGGAAAATTGAGGAGGGATAGAGAAATGTATTGGGTTAAATCTAGGAGTTTGAGTTGTACATATAGGATGAAAAAATGAATCGATGGGTTTTTTATTATTTAAACAGTAAAATGCCAATTGATTGGCATTATTACAAGGATAGAAGGGAGGAATTGAAACTTATATGTATAAAGAAGAAAGAGAGAATTGAATTGTCATGAGACTAATGGAAGAGATACAATAAGGAATGTGATGGATATGAACACTCTTTATGGAGTTTTTGTTGCGACATTAATAAATGATCATGTCTCTGTCATGAAAGTAGTCTCAACCTATAGTGTGAATTCTTTAAGCGTGATCTACAATCAAGGCTTAATTGGTACATTCAATGACTGGTAATATTGTAATTTTAGACACCTGATTTTATACATATGGTTAGATTTCTTTGTTGCACAATTTTAGGGGAGAACTTTATATCCCACTTACTTTATTTTTTCTTGTTCAAGGTGTGAGGTATTTTTGACCTATCCAAAACCTCGTTGCATATAGACAACCTTTTCACTATTGAAAGTCACAAGTGGGTGATTGAGTCCCATGATTGAAATTTTTTAAGATTGAGAATAACAAGGTAGTGTTTGGGTGATTGTGTCCCATGATTGAATTTTTTTAAGATGGAGAATATTGAGTCCCATTGGAGACGTGCCCTCCCACCCCAATTTAGTAGGCACATGCTTCACATTCATCAGTTTCAACATAGCAGAATTCGGCTTGGGTTATTTGGAGATGTGCCCTCCCACCCCACTTTAGTAGGCACCTGCTACTTCATCAACAACCAACATCATGGTTATAGGTCAACCGCACAAAATCCTTGTCATCGAAGTCCATTCGCTAGGCTGCACACTGTTAGCATCACAATTGGTCACCAACATTACAGGATATCTCTATTCTCGGATCTTCATTTGTTATGGTTATGGTTCATCCACAAACCCACTTCATCGAAGTCCATTTGCTAGGCCGCACGCTGTCAGAATCACAGTTGGTCACAAGCATTACAGGTTATCTTTATCCTCGGATCTTCGTTTATGAGGGTTTTGGGTTAACCACATAAAACCCTTACCTTTAGTGGCTCTTCATATTCAACAAAGGATTTGCAGGAGGTAACTTTACGCAATGGGGACCATTGCTTCTTAAGGAGGGAGGGATGATCCAAATGGAAAATGGCATCAACCCATGGTACTCATCCACCCATATTATTCATCGACGCATGGAATTTACCCATGGTATTGTAAATGGCATTCGCCCATGGTATTGTAAAATCCACCCATAGTATTCATTCACCCATGGAATTGACCCGTGGTATTGTAACGGAAAAATACTATAAGTAACAAGTCACATTTTGTAAAAGGACAGATTGTCCGCGACAATGTAGCCTTTACAGTTATTATCAGTTATAATAAAAAGGCCCTCGAGCCTCATTGTAATGCAGTTCAGAGGCATGTAGCCACCACATCTCTTCTCAGAGATAAGATACCATTGCCCTAGTTGGTTTATTTCAAATTGGGTTTTAATAAAAAAATTCTTTGTGGTTTTGTTTATTGGGCATTCTCCTATTTTTCTTCTGGCAATTTCAAGTTTTCAAATCTTGGGGATCTCTACCCCAAGATCCATTTCAAGTTTTCAAATCTTGGGGTCCTTTCCCCCAAGATCCATTGCAAGTTTTCAGATCTTCGGGGTCTCTCCCCCAAGATCCATTTCAATCTTTCGGATATTGCGGGCCTCCTCCCAAGATCTGGATCACAAGTGTACTTTCCATCTTGTGGCTTTAGGACTGAAGTGGAGTCATACCACTTTCACACACAATGTAGTAGCTACTTCTCTACATTAAGATATGAAATCTTGATCATTGTGATCTAAAGGTGGGTATCTGTTGGTCTATACTAGAATAGAAATTTTCAAGTCTCTATGATTGGATATTTTGTTGTTTCATTATGTGCCAATTTTTTTTGCATTCTTCTGCCACATTTATTTCTTGCATTGTTGTGGTTTTTGCGGCTTCCTAATGTATTCAAACTGATTTTTAAATCACAAGGTATTACTTTTCCTCATTACACATCAAATAAATATATCTTACGTAATCTAGTTTATTCAGCTTGGGTGAATACTATGAAATATGGCCTATCTAGGTATGGCTTATGTAATTTTATTATTTTGCATATTCTACTAACATGTGAGAGGAAAGAATAATTAAAATTGGAAGGGCTAGAATTGGGGTTATAACTTATTTTAGTCTTATCTTTTTGCTTTAGATGCAAAGCTAGAGACATAGTTGATTAACAATGTTGAAGGGGAAGAGAGAAGGGTGATAACACCTGAAGAAACTTGCAATCATATTTCAAATGCCATGCAGGAAATTATAAGGAAGATGGATGCTTTTGTAGAGGAGAAAACTCGTGTTTTCAAAAGGAAACTTGAGAGAGATTGAAGATAAAAGTAAAGAGCTTCCAAAGTTGCCATTTGAAAGGCAAAGTAAGAAGAAAATTATAGTGGAATTGGAGGCTATTGTTTTATTAAAATAGGCTTATGTAGATGTCTTCCAACTTAACGCTCATGAAGCTAGATGAGAGGTAGACAGGTTGTAGCGCATCGTGCTCAAAAAATAAATATGAAAACATAAGAATATGCTAGAAGATACCAGAAACTATGAATAAATGGGGTTGAAGCAGAGGGAAGATATATTTATGAAAAAATTCAACTTCAGGGACATTCATGATAAAAGTGAGACACCTCCGAAATGCTCAAGTGATGCAAAATACAAAATTTTCTCAAAATTGTATATAATGTTCCCAATACAGAACAACATAGTCAAACATATCATTATGAATACATTCCTTATAATAAGGAGTGAAATACGTTGAATTTTTTTATTTGAAAGGACGTTTTAGTGGGATCTTGATAGGCGGGACCTCAATAGAGTCCCTTTTCAAAGTTGCCAAGTTTTCTTTGAATGGAAGTTGAAACAATATTCTTCGTATGAGATCCTTGTATTTTCTTCATTTCGAAAATGCTTCTTTTCATTTTGAAAATATTCACCTTGTCCCAGTAGTATTTCATTATGGTTTTATCATATATAGAAAAACTCATCCTTCCTTCCTTGTATTTGTTCATATTTTATTGCTTTAAGTTATTAACCTATTTATTTAGTGCTTCACTAACAGCTTGCATCTTTGACAATTGAGCACTCTCCTTCTTGAGCTCTTATTTTTAATCCGTCATTAATTTTATGCAAAATTGTTCTTTATCATCCTTGAATTCACCTTTAATTGTATGTGTCTTCCCTATACTTATCTATTGGATCTATCAACATGAAAATTGTTTCTCAATTTCATCCCAATGTAGAGTGTCATCTAATATATTCTCAAGACTACCATCATATCTTAGCTTCATTATAAAAATAAATATTTCAATCAAAACAACTTCTATAATTTTTCTTTTCTACCTTCAATCATTCTTGAGGATCACATTCATCTTCATCCCTACCAATTTAGGTATTGAAATTAGTTCTAACTCGATATCTACCCAAACCCCTCCAATAGCTATGTATATTTTATGATATATTATATCTTTTTTTATTTTCTAGGCTCACCCATGGGGGAACTAAAAGGTACATGACAAGAATTTCCTAGAGGATATTGTGTCACAACCTACAGGAGTTGTAACTTCCATGATTTTTCTTAAAATCCATTTTATTACTTCAATTTTTAAATTCCATGACCAATTTACTGTTAATGGAACTTTGGTCTGATTGTGATCTTGTGAAGTGACCAAGAGAAAAAGCTGCCACAATAAGATATGAAAAAAGGGAAGAAAAATTGTATTTCTTCCATTGGGGCCTCATAACCACAACATAAAACAATGAAAATTTATCATCATTATGCTTTAGTGGCCACCCTATCCCTTTTGGATGATGTTTTAAGAACATATGATCACATCTTCCATATAGATCTTGTTGCATCTTCTAATTCACCAAATTATAGTTGTTTACATTAATATTTTTTAGGTAGATTTATGTACATTAGGCAACGACATCTCTCATGCCTTGTATATTAGATAAATTTAATTATTTCATATCACTATACCTTTGTAACTACTACATTTAATATATTTATATGTAACTACTATATTCAATACATTTATTTGGACACTCAGCAAAATGGCTTTGTGCCTTCATCTACAAATACATAAGGTATAGTATGAAAACATTAACCTTAAGGTACTCACAGTATGTCATAGGAATTAATAGGCAAAGGTACGAAGGCATGTGGCCCAATAGGCAGAACATAATATTAAATATAAGTTAATCTTCTTCTTTTTTTAATTTTTCATCAATGTTTCTCATCATTTTTGTGATTTTGGGCTAGCATTTAACACATTGGTGATGAACACAACTGATAGGAATCATGCTTTCAAATTTTAATATCCTCCATGTTATTTTGATATAAGAACAAGTGATGGATTTAGAGGAATTTCTTATATGTTTGAACAACCTAATAGTCCCAAATGATGAGAGATAAATATAACCCTACAAATAGTGCACATTGTCGTAAGAATCTGTGAAGAAGATCTACACATAATAGGAGATAGAGAAAGATACAATGTGTAAGAAATGAGAGATTGAGAGAGTTGAAAATTGAAACTACAAGTGCAATCATTGATAAACATAAAGGATCTCAAAGATTGAGTGGGAGCCATATGTACAGGCCTACAATTCCCTCCTTAAAGAGATTATCCAAGACTGAATTATAAATCTTTTACCACCTTTACATTTTTGTAAATTGAAATAAGTTATACAAATTGTTGACTTTATTTTAAGCACAAACAAGAATGTGATTGGTTCCAAAATCATTCAAATACTTATATATCTCTCTTTTGTCATAACTACTTGCATCATATAATGTCTTAATATAACATATAAGCCACACTATTGAACATGATAACACCTCATGAATATGCAATTGAAACATTTGGCCACTCACTCCTTTTAGTATGGAAAACATTATACATATGGAATGCCTAGAAATCCTATCGAGAGCATTTCCTCCAAATTTTGGTTCAGAATTGTTATTTTTGCACTTAAAAAAGTTAAGAAAAAAATTAAGAAAAAAATAGTCTTTAATAAAAAAATAATGATAATAGTACAACAACACTCGATTTTCTAATGTTTATTAATAATAAATAGTAAAAAACAATAATTTTTTTCTAGGAAAATCCTCGTGAGGGGAGCCAAGGGACGCTTCCCCACATTTTTTGATGTCATCCATAGTAAACCCATTTGCATAGTCTAATGTGTCTCATGTAGGGGATGAAAATCAGACACTTTCTCGCACATAATTAGCCAAATTCCCAATGAGGATGATGACAACTAGTTGAGTTAACCTCTTGGGATTTATATGCTAAACTATATTATATGTATGCATTTTGTATATATTGTTTCCGATATCGTGGAAGTTTGAAAGTGTTGTGCCAGTCTGGTCATTCATAATGACAAAATTTTACGATATATCATATTATATTATTAGCTTGTAACATTTGGAACTGAGCATTCTTTCTTGCAATAAGTTATCATAAAGTTGTATGCAATGAATTTGAACTTCCCTGCATTTGCAACTGAATTATTTTTGGTGACCACAACTAGAATTGGTCATTGCAACTAAATGTATCTATAACCATACTTGTGAGATTCCTTTCCTATTCTTTTTCAAGGTATTCCTGTGCATCAAGGAACCATGAGAATATAAATATTATTTATTTTCAAAACCATATATTCATTATTTTGCATTGAATTGGTGCAACTTGTCCTACCATTCCAATATTCATGTCTTATTATCGGTGACCATTCCCTTTCAAGTACCCAAATTCCCTTTCAAATTCATTTTTGACTAGTTCAGAGATCCAGATCGTTTTATTATAGCTTCCTTACACAAAACATCAACTGTCTCAAATGTTGAGGCTCGTGGGAAAATGGCACCCTACTCTTAGAGAAAAAACCAATTTGTTGTTATTATTCTTAACTTGTTTCTATTTTGAAGATGGGTTATGGCATAATTTTTCCAATTTATGGTGTGGAAATTCAAGCCATATGTGTTTCTTATAAAGTATTAAGTTATTTTTGTGGTTCTCTAAAAATCGAGATCAAATTTAAAAAAAAAAAAATTAAAAATTTTTTGGCTAACATTTTGAACCATCAAGTGTGGTTCATCATTAATTTATTTTAAAGATGATTTACACTTGATAAATGTCGGTATGAAACTAAAGGATAAAATCAAATCATTTGACATCACAAAATCTTCAATTCTTGAAAATATATATGTATAAATTTTAACAAATCCATAAATGAAAATATTTAATGATGAATTTTCATCTTACACTCTAAGAAGGATACAAAGCATCCCAAATAGTGGATATTGAAAATGATTTTTTATATGTTGAGAAGAAGAAAATGAGAAAAGGGGTAGTTATTCGATTTGAATGACCCTCAACTATTGGTTAGAGTATGCATATATCAAAGTATGTGTATAAAATGCAAGTGACAATAGTTGGTAATGTTTATAACTTTAGAATGATCTTGCTTGAAACTCTTACTAGTCGGTTGTTGTTAGAGGGACCCTTTGGGACATCTTCAACAGCCATGCTAAAGACACCTAAAGTTTTTTGATAGACCATTGGGTAATACTATGGAAGTTGAATGTGTGAAACCTTTCAAAACTACATGGCTTTTGTGAAAAGGGAAAATAGTGGAGGAGATCATTTATCGTCCACGAGTTGTCTCTATGCACTATGAAAGTGACCACTCGTCTTGAAAGCATTATGAATTCAAAAGAAATCAAAATCCTAGTTGACATAGTTGACATGTTTATATAATGTTTTCTTTATTTTATGTTCACACTTTGCAAACATGAAATAGGTGAAATAGTTGCACAATGCTAGATGGATATGTTTACTTTAAAGGAAGGAATTTTTTTTGTTAAAGGTACGCCGAAGGCATAGAAGATTTGGGAAGATATTATCACCATGAATAGATTCCACTATTGAATTCATACACATATGCTCTATCAAACTCGTGAGTTCAAACACTACAAGGCCAGAAAATCATGTTGATAGACCTTACCCCAAGTGTGTCACACCCTGCTATCTATATTTTCTCCTCCGCATGGTGCCACTAGTCCCAGATTGGGAACCGAAATACAAAATTTCCAATTTAACACTCCTTTTGGCATCACTTTGCACCTTTTAAGGCAATTCTTAGTAGTAATTTTTTTTAAATAATAAAACTTATTACAATTGAATTATTAATTAATAATAAAATAAATAATTATTATTAAATATTATTCCTAAATGAATTTAAATTTATTATCATTATTCATAAAATAACGATATTATTACAAATAATTTAACTTTTATTTACAATGAAATTCATAGACTTTTTACTTTGTTTCGTTTTGTGAATGTATACTCATTATCATTATTATTTTTAAAACGATAATAATGATAACATATTTGGTTATCCGACCATATCATGATTACAATTTTCATGGGCATATATTCTCTGAAAATAAAATAATTCACCTGATCGCGTATAATACCTCCATCAACAGTGAATGCACGTGACGCTACATGCAAAATAGTCAAGTTGTAAATATGAATAAATCCAATGCAAACAATATATTTTGTGGAGCATTACCTTTAAATAAATGAACCCAAATATATCAAAGGCTTGTGCAAAGTTTAGGTAGTGAAATAGTTAATACGTTTGGGCAAAGTTCATTACATACATGTGACATGTCGACTATATGGTTTTGGTCATATCATGCACTAGATCCATCTTGTTATGGTCACATCATTTTATGAGGTGTGAATAAGTCATCTTTAGGGTTTTTAGGGTTTGATCGTATTTTGGATGGTGGGTGGAATAGTTAGGTTTGGAATTTCAAGTGGGAAATTTTAATATTGTTATTATCTATGATGAGGTATAAATTGAATTTATTGATTGAAAAATGTATTTATAAAAAATAATTAATTGGAAAAAATTTACTCAAAAATATGATTAGTAATGGGTTGGTCTCCTTCTTCTTGTATTGTACTTTATAGGGGAATGATTATTTTTCCTACACAAAAATCTTCTTCATCCCTTCCTTAATGGTGCTAGTGGTGTAATTTATTGATCTTTACCATCAAAATACACACCCTTCTTTTCAATGGTCTCTCTTGGGGGAAGACAACATGGATTGATTAGGACTTGAATAGCCCTTGTAACTCAGAGAGTTTTGCTTGGCAGCTTTGTTGCACATATATTTGAGCCAAAAGTTGACATACACTTGAGGTTGTACAACAACATTTGATGACCGGGGTATCCTATAGAATGTTTCAATCCACTTGTAGGTGATTGATGAGATCAATGGTGTACAACATCATACTCAACAACAAATGCCAGTAGCAAAATGAATTCAAGAAAGTTGTACCTCTGTAATGATTTCACAATAAGACTCTAGCCTTGTGAGTCAATCAGGCTTTAAATAAATAGAATTATATATATATATCAAAAATTTACAAATTGATTGCTTAATTTTTGTTCAAAATAAGATTAATCCATAGTCAATGCCATATCCATTACATCATTACCTACCTTACCACAAGTATAATAATATTTAAAGTTCAGAACAACTTCAAGAAATTTTCCTTTGTATAATATTTGTATGTAAATTTATAGTTTATTATTATTATTATTTGTTTAAGATATTTAGTGTGGATTTGAGAATTCTATAGGAATAAATCATCATTCATTATTACTGTAATTTAGTTATTTTTAACTAACTATTATTTTTAGGAAATTATTTTATAACCTTAATCATGCTATAAATATTTAGAAAGCACAATAAGTACTACAAGGTCAATGTAGAACACACCTCAAAGAGCTTTATACAAGAAATTTCAATGCACTATATTCCAATGCCATAATGTGGAATTTTGATATGTTAGGTTCCATGAGTACCCCATGATGCACAAGTAGAGTAAGTTCTATGCATTTGATCCAGAAAGATCTAGGGGATCAAAATATGCTCAAAAATAAAAATGCTTAGAATCACTTGAAAATGGTGCAAAATCATAGAACTTGTCATTCTAATTCCAACGAAGTTTGAATCACCTCAATACGACATGTATGAGAAAGTTATCACGTTCTAAATTTTTTCCCAAAATCAAAAAATTCAACTTGCAAGGTTGACTCGGATGCTAATTGGGAAGACCGTAGAGCTGACATCATCAATTGACTGTGTAGGGTTTGGTGTTAGATGGGCCAATCCCATACTAACAAGTGGCAGGATCATAGAGGATGGATTGGTAATTTGTGATTGGTTTTTAGTTGTTGAAGCGGCCCAATTACAATGTGCCACATGGCCCTGGATTATTAGCCAAAATTTTCTAATGGCCAAGTGGCCTCACCAAGGTTTGACCCATCAACCTCCTCACAAGTAATTCAATGCTCTACTGTGACAGCACAATGAGGTTCCTAAAATATAATTGTCATATTTTATATTTGAATTAACATGTTGACAGAATTGTGGGGACTGGTCAAGCCTCCAAGCCTCCCGAACCAGCCCGAGTTCTATTGTATATAATATGACTAAACAATGAAGGTATAGCAGAGGGGGAGGGGATAGCCGCCAACCCTTGGTACCATGCATAACCCAGATGGCCACACACAGAGGACTACAACAAAGGGGGCGGGAAGATAGGCCTTGGCCCAAGTCATATTCAACCACCATATGACCGATGAAGAATGGAAAAGATACACATGACAAAATTTGAAATGTAATTAAGTTCGACCCATGGTCATGTTAAAATGCTCATAACCATTGGATTATATGGGAGAGGGCTATGATCAAAGCAGTTTGTGTATGACCTAGCCCGTGGCTACAGGGTCGCACACATGTGTGAGGGAGGGCCTAAAAATACAATGCTAAGGGAATATTGGGACATTTAAATGAGGTGAAAAATTGCACCAATTTCGTCAGGAATTCCATGAGCTCCTTGCAAAGTTATTGCTTGACAGCTAGAAAAATGGTGTATTTCTTCCTGCAATTAGCCAATTTTTCTAATTTTCTAGACAAATAACAGAGAAATGTTCCAAGAGGCATAGCTTGGTTATTTTTCATTCTTTTTCAGCCCAAAAAAAATAGGCAAGAGACAGTGATAATGATATGTGAAAGCTAGCAGACTTAGGGCATAGTGTGAGAGTCAATTTTATAGGTGTTAGATAATATTGTCTTAAATTGATATGATTTTGTCTTAGTTGTTAATTGTATTAAATGGTTTTCATGTTAATTTCCATTGTCTTAAATATAAAGTTTTGTCTTAACATATTTTTGTCTCAAATTGTTTTTTCTTAAAGATAAAGTTGTCTTAAAATATTTTTGTCTTAAATATTTTGTCTTAAACTGTTTTTGTCTTAAATATAAAATTTTGACTTGAAATATTTTTGTTTCAAACTATTTTTGTCATAAATTTTATATTTAAAATAATTCAATTGACATTAAATAATAGTATAAAATAGCTAAAATGAAAAGTACATTTAAAAAAAACTTTTGTCTGCAGAAAAATGTCTTAGAAGTGCGCCAGTAGTGGCATCACGTTGATGCTCATTCGATGATTGGGTGTCAGGATATACTACCACTGACAAATTTCCATCATCCAATTAGCATTGTCACTCATACGTTTCACAAGTCATCAGTAGCAAAATTACGAAAGATAGGTACGTTATCTGTCAATGTTTATTAGTTATCAGAATTCAGGGTTTAAAATTTTGAACTTTTGTTCACTCCAATTTTGTGGGAGAATTAGTTAAAAAAACGTTATGAGGGGTAATTAAGCTATCTTTTCTGAGGATATTCTCTCTACGAGGTTCTAGAATCAAATTTTGGTGAAGGGTTGAGGTAGAGGACCGGTCTAGGAGATAAAAAATATCATTCAATAATTCAAAGTCTCATTATGGGATTTGGAACCATGAAGTCATACAATAAATTTTGATGGGAAGGAATGAGTATGGAAGTAAATTAAGCGAAATAAAAATGGTGTTTCCTTAACTCTCATTTCAAAGTTTCATTATTTATATATATAAAAGCCAGGATGAAAATAATTCACTCTACTTATAAGTCTATTAAAGAGGTTTTTTTTTTGTTTTTTTAGTATTTTTGGCCTATACATTCATAAAATAGAATCTTTGTTGGAAGAAGAGCTTTTTTTATGTTGATGATATTGTTGTTATGACATAGAATTCTTATGACATTAATAATGATTTAAGAATCCTCAAGGACTTCTCCTCTAGTATGGGTATGATTGTGAATATCCACAAAAAAAGGGCTATGATAATCAAATCCAATAAGATCACTTGTGACACTTTTGTATATCAATAATAGTTTGGGAGAGAACTTCATACAAATAGTTTGAAATTTATATTCAACATAAGTTGAATTGGACTTATAGCACTAAAAACATATGAATGGATGGTGGATAAATTATTATGAGCATGACAACCTATCTAAATAAGTGAAAATTTTGTTGTATGATAAGAAAACAATTCCTATTTGATACTGTCTTCACTCCTATTCTCTTATACATATGTAATGTTTGCAAATGTAGCATATGCAAAAAACATTCAAAAAGCAATACACCCCATCCTATCCTCCTCATGGAAGTGAGTCTCTCCTGTTTTTGAGGGCAAGAACATGATTAGGTACTTAATGTACATGAAGGAGAAATAGAACATGGATTACAAGAGGCTCCAAATTTTTTACTCAAACTCTGGACATAAACACGAGCAATGCATACAAGGATGGAATCAAGATGGCAAGTTCTAGCTAGAGGATCTAGAGAGAAATTGTAGGAGTTTGTTTAGGATCTAGAACTAGCTTTGGGTTTGGATCCATTTGTATAAATGAGTAAGTTATGCTAAGGGGTGTGTGTGAATGAGAGAGAGGAATGTGAGGCCAATTATTAGGCCAATAGTTCTCTTGTAAATATTATTTTTTAATTAATTGATTTGGTTTTTGGAGTGCATTAGTTGTGTGCATTTTTCTGTGTTTGTAGATTTTTAAGTGCAAATCCTATGATCTCTGTCATGATATATAATTTTTTGAAATGCTTGATCCTAGAATAGCATGGCATTAAACCCTAGTTATAGAGTTCGAATTTGAATAGGATTTCCATTCCATACAAAAAAATTCTATTGCTTAATATTTAGTACCTGAAAAATTTGGGAGTAGACACCTTGCAAAGACTTAAATATATTATTTTCCAATATTTTAAAAAGTTGAAATATACAATATAATATTCAAAATATGATTTATTTTTTTTAAATTATTGCCATATACCAAAATAAAGTGCATAATTTTATATTGGTATAACATATTGTGAGATTTTTTGTATTCATCTATATACACAATTACACCAGGTATTATATGATGTATAATATAAATTGAGTTTTCATGCAAATTATGTAGTGGAGTGAACTATATATATTCCATATTAAATGGATTCATATATGAAGTATATACAAACATTATTTTAAATATACATTTATTTCCTCATTGAATAGAACAACTCAAATTTTACTTTATAACAGTTAGAAAAACATCTATTGTTTTCAAATACCATTGATCTATTGATCTAATCAAACCAAATTCTACATTATAACAATAACATCTAATATTTGTTTATGTAAAATACAAAACTTAAAACTTTATTGTAATTAAATATTTATTCAAATTTCCAATAAAAAATATCTACCAACAAAATTAAATATAAAACACATATATGATAATCATATGTTTATTACTTACCTATCACATATATCTATCATCTATTTTATTGTTTATACAATACATCCTAAGGCATAATTTTTAGCACATTTCTTTAACGGCCAGATTAAAAAATCGACTTGAAAAATCTGATTGCATAAGGAATCAACTAGCTTTAGCATTCGCAATAAGTAACCTACAATCTCATAGATTCAAACGGGTTTTTAAAAAAGGGATAACCACAAAAAAAAATCGATAATTCTCAGTGAAACAAAAGGGTTCTTAAAAAACATATGACCACTAAAAATCGATCATTCTGACTCGAAACATGCTCGTCTCTACTTGTAAACCGGAATATCCCGTACCTATGTTCAATAATGGAAAACTCTATGCAATTTTAATGGGCCACTGGAAACATGCTCGTCTCTCCTTGTAAACCGGAATATCCCGTACCTATGTTCAATAATGGAAAACTCTATGCAATTTTAATGGGCCACTGTGCAATTTCATGTATGCAGAGCAGATGGACTACTTCTCATTGTATTGGTTTATTAATGTGCCTGGGCTGAACATTGTTAGATTTAGTACCACCTATGTTCAATAACATTGTTAGATTTAGTGCCTAAAAAAAATATGACCACTAAAAATCGATCATTCTGACTGGAAACATGCTCGTCTCTCCTTGTAAACCGGAATATCCCGTACCTATGTTCAATAATGGAAAACTCTATGCAATTTTAATGGGCCACTGTGCAATTTCATGTATGCAGAGCAGATGGACTACTTCTCATTGTATTGGTTTATTAATGTGCCTGGGCTGAACATATGTTGATTATTAGATTTAGTACGGTAGACATATATAGCCCAACGTCATTAATTAGCTTATGACTAGTTAAAATATTGGTTGCCCCGAAAAACTGTTGTGCGCTCTCTATAAACTGAAAATGTCATACGGAACTACGAATTATGAATTGACATATTAATTCATTCACTAACCGAACAGAACCGCCCTATTTTCAAATCTTTTCTGCCCAATCGACCTAATTTGACAACTATGCATTATTTTGATGGTAACCGAATGGAACCGCCCAATTTTGATTGGATTTTATAACTTGATGTTTGAATTAATTTTTTATTAAGATGTCACTTCAAACGTGGTAATACACGTGCGAGGGTGCATTTGAGATGGGATGTAATTTGAGGGAATAATTAGAGGGTCGTTCTACCTTGTATCACATGATAGTGTATATAATTGAGGTTATTTAATATTTGTGGAAATATAGTTTCATTAATATCTATAAAAAAAAATAGTTTTATTAATATATAAACAATATATTAATTTTTAAATTTAACGAAATATAAAATCTAATAAATAACATATACTACCACATACATTAATAAAAATACATCTTTGCCGTATCACACTAGATCGTACCTCAACTTATATTTCCTGAACAATCAGAAGTCTTTAGCGATCAGATACACGTCACCTTTTACTAAGAAGAGTTTGTCATCACGCTGTATTCAATAACACTAGCGTGATAGATATGGTATGGCGAGCACTTTAAAAAGTACCTCAAAATATCAATTTAATTAAGTTCGTTCTATTTCTTTTATATACGTATCTTTTATATATGTAAAATGTCAGGTTATACATTATATATTTTTTTATACTTCAGTATTAAAAGAGACTGTATTTTATTACGAGTGATGAATATGCTATGGCTAACACGCATAAATTTTAGTGATGGTAAAGCGTTAATAAGCATACATTAGAGTGTCAATTTAAGTGAATGAGATGGTTCTATGTTTGTTTTAGATAGTATAATCTTTCATATTTTGATATCAAAAGAGATTGTATTGCTATTAAAAAAATTAAAAGAAATACTCTAATGGAGGATAATTTATTTAAATTTAGTTAAATTTTTATTTATAATTTTATTATAAAAAGTTTTTAATTTAAAATAAAGGGATAATTTTTTTTTTTTAATTTTCACTCCTATTATTTTTTATTTTTTAATCTATAATTTTTTTATATTTTTTTTAATATATAATATTTTAATATATATATATTTTGGTTTATTTATTAAGTTGTCATTTGAGGATTATTAAATTTTTCTAAGTCTACTATAAGAGAGATGTGTAACTCTTTCTATGACATCTTTAATGTACATATTTCATTAGTTTATTAAGAACATGAAGAATCTCACTTTTCTCTTTCTAGATATCACAACCTAATATAAAAGAAATGTGATAAAAATGCTTCACTATCGAGCTTAACCATAACTAAAATATTTTGATATCCATTTTAAAGTGACTTAATTTTATATCAATTTTAGGAAAAAAAAAGAGCAATTAAGTTTTTTTTTAAATATATATTCACTTTTTAGTGTGAAGAAGATTGTATATTCTTTAAAAGTATTTCAATATAGGACTTAAAAATTATATAAATAACCATACTAATTAATATATTCTAATACCAACTTTGTGCATATGTATAGATACACGCAAAGAAAAAAATTGTTATTTTAATGTTTAAACTAATAAAATATTTCAATATCAAAATAACCGAAGTAATGAAAAGTAAAAGGGAAAAATCAATTAGTGACAAATATATAATTCATTGAGTTGTTCATATGTATAATTCATTACATTGTTAATATTAATTTGAGATATATCATTTGTAAAATATAATTAATAATACTAATTAATGCCTATAATAAATCAAATGTTTCAATATTTCTCTCAAATAAAATATTTTAATGTTAATCTTGTATATATATTATATATTGTTAAAAAATACTATGAATATTTTATGTAACTCAATTGAAAAAATAAATTGTTATGGTTAAAACATTTTAAGTAGTCTTAGTATTGTAGTTTCCCCCCCTTTTATGGCATATTTTTCAGTCTAACCTATGTAGTATATAAAATCCAAGTGTATAAGATGATTTTCATGGTGTTGAATCTATTTATGTATTAGAAAATGTAATGTAAACAATAATAAAATTACATATGGTGTATGTGTGTATTCACCTTGACGAAAAGATCTATGAAACACACAAATGGATCAAATACCTTGAGCTTGGAACCATTTCCTCAAATTGTAATGACCAAACAGTTATATGAATAATTTTATAAGTTACCATGCTAGGTAAATGTGAAAACAAGAATTATTACTTTATTAATATTGAAATGTTATTTATTCAAAATTATGAATTAAGTAATATTGTAAGTAACTTTGTGAAGAAAAGTTATTTACTTCCTCTTGCTTAATTAAAAGAAACAGTTGCCAGCAAACAAGGGCAACCCTAACCACTTTTCCTTACCTTAGAAATGGAAAAGAGGAAAAGGCCTGGGCTGTGAGGGAACAGACAGGAAAAAAAAAAAAGGAAAAGAAAGACAGAAGCAAGAAGGAAGGGTACTATGTCTGGTGAGGATCAGATAGTACCAGCACTGATGTGCATTATACTGCACTGTTGTTAGCGTGCATCATCTTGCGGAAGGCAGTGGCCTGCAAGCGAGCTTGGGGGAGAGAATCAAGTCAAATGACTGATCTCGTGGTTGGGAGGATAACAAGCTTTGTATGAGTATTTCCAGTTTGGAAAAAGGCAGAGAATTAAAGAAGGCACAGTACAGGTAAGTGCAATATGGTTACAGCATTAACGTAGGAATCTTTTCTTTCTCTGTAAAGGTTATTGGTTATCTGTAACATGAGACTTTAGTATTCATCTGGAAAAGAAGACTTTATTATAATCTGTAGGGTTATTTTTTACTGTAAATAGGAGAATAAAACAAGGTGAATAGGGTAGTTCATTTATTTTCCTTAATGATTAAGACTGCCAATTTATGCTTCAGTTTATACCAACCAGTAGACAAAACCCAAGGTTAAGAAAAGATAATGACCAGTACTTTGTTGACGATAAAACAGAGAGGAAATTACATTGTACATTTCATAACCGCATAAGAATAGTTCAAATCAAATGTAAAACACAGTCACTCGGTCTAGACAATACATAAGAAAGCGAACTGTGAAATATTTAGTATATGCAATTGACATATTGTAACATAAATAAAAGAGTTATTTTTGCGAGTAATAAAACCAAAAGGGTTTACTGGTCTTGCAACGCTTCCAGTGCTCACACCACGAGGGTGTACGAGACTGGCCATAGCATCGCAAGGACTCACCATCAGACAGAATTAACAGAGTCGACCGAGGCGGGGAATCGACTGTGACAAACATGGCAGAAGGTAAACGACCAATACATATTCAAGAACCATGGAAATATACATTGAACAATGAACTATTCATAAAAGCTCTGTCCATAACCATCGAAAGAAATATATATATATAAAGCGCAAAGCCGCGGATAAGCCTCCGGGTAGAGGCGACATCGATATAACATGTATATATAATAGTTGCCAGAATGACGGAGGCATTCCACCAGAAGCACCAATACTTCGAATCAGAGATACATTTCTAAATGAGAAAACAGAGATACATTTCTAAACCAGAAACAAAGATACAGTTCTAAGTAAGAAACGGAGGTATGTTTCTAAGGACGAAGCAGAGTATTCTATCAATACAAAGGCTGCAACTGCTAAACAGGGTATATCCCACATGAGCATACATACAACAAGAAAACGAACAATCACAGGAGAACGTAGACAGTCTGCGTAAATCTCAGGCATATAACAATAATAGACATTGAATTTATAAAGAGTTAGAGTCTACATAAAACAGCAGATATTAACCCGTGTAAATCCTTTAATCTCAGTCGAATCTGGAGCCAAACATAGTTCGCATCATTGCACAATATTGTATACAGGATGGTAAAGCCGACTGGCTATGCCTCATTAACATAAATGGAAGTTCATCAATGATATTCCCAGTACCCTCGAGGGGACTCGAGTGGGTTTAAGCCACTAAACCCCAACCTAGATTATGAAAGCTACCCAGAACTTAAACAGGATAAAATAAAACCCTCCGTGACCATAAATTCATTGTCGAGAATTCCATCACTCGGACTAGCCATAATGGAGCACGGTAAGACTCCTGGCATAAAGAGAATCACATTCAGACAACGAGCCAAGTTAAAAGAAATTGCAAGCCGTGGGCTAGAATCACTCACCTGGAATGTGCAGATGAAACCGGAGTCCTGGAAACTCCCATCGCCATACCCTTACGCCTGGTAACCTGGCAAGTTTATATCACAATCCGATTAATCATGTTATGATACATAAAAAGATAGGAAAATAACTCAGCCTTATTAAAAAAGGGAAATTTCCCACAGTTACCTTCAGACGAAAACAAAACCTCGGCCAATCCTCGCAGACAGTTAGCAACATCGACCTCAATCAATGCGGTCGCAATCCAGTAGAGCTGGCGGTATGTTGACAATGAACAAGGAGCCGAGTAAAGGGTGCCCTGGTATAATCACAGGGAAACCAGCATCGAGAGGCACTGCCTTGCATTCACCATGCAAATGCCACAATAACCCTAGACAAATCCCTTTTGAACCAAGGCCAGTTAATTACCACCGTTGATTTCCGGAGTGAAATCCTGAGCGTCCATTCAAGGTGTGATCCCGAGGGGTTACAGGCTGGGCTAAGGCATTTAACACCTCCAGCTACCCTGACTCCATATCCGAGAACCATATCAGAGGAGGCGTACAAAGGGACCAGCTGTCCCGTCTGGACAGCAAGTGGAACGCTATCAAGATTTGGACATTCAATCCGCGCGGCTAACATTAAACTCAGAGTCCAGGTGGCAGCGGGAATGTCAAGGCGACATGACCAATATGCCAGCTCAGGACTCCCATGAGTTCGAAATATAAAGTCATTATATATATATATTAATATATGAACCTTTAATGGGTTATAATAAAATTAACATGTGAACTGATAACATGTATGGTAACGCATAGGTTATAGAGATTAAATGGAATATGAAGGTTTAGTTCCATGGTAATTAATTTATTTTTTTTACTGTGTAAGGGTAGTGACATATGGTATCAGAGCCCAAATACAGCACTGTGGCCTCTGGGTAGAACATCAATGACAGACAAAGACACTGTATAAATAACTAAAAAAGGTCATTACCGATAATACTCTTGAATGTTTCTTTAATACTCTTGAATGTTTCTTTCTGTTGTTGAATGAAGTACAGGCTTCAGGTTTTGAAGACAGAGACATGAGGAGAGCGGATAACACCTCACGACGACCTGTAATGGGACGGGGTGTACCCGGTCCAGAGAATAACCCAGAACTGTGGGTGCAACTTGGGGAAGAAGCCAGAGTTACGAATCAAGCAATCTTGGAGACGGTGCAAGAGCTAAAGAATGAGATGGCTCGACTACGGGAGGACAATGCCCGGTTAACAATGGAACAAGAAAGAATCTTAAAGAGTTTGTCTGATAAACAAAATCAATTACCAGCTAATCCCAGTGCAGACCAGCAAAGGATGTCCGAAGAACAGAACCATCATATACCCCCTGAAGGATCAGAAGAACAGGAGGAACGCTCCGATAATGTATTTGACCAGCAAACCTCAAAAAGACAGAAGGTAGAATTACAAGGAGAATTCCGCAAAATCAAACCACCACATTTTGATGGAGAACAAGAGGAAGCGGCTGAAGCCTGGATCATTAATATGAACAAGTATTTTCAGCTTTATGAATATGACAACAACCTTAAGGCACGACTGGCTATTTTTCAATTACAAGGG
>APFE030794653.1:3462-17329 GCA_000404065.3 Pinus taeda | reverse complement strand
ACGCCCCTGCAACTTTTATGTGTTTAATGAACAGCATTTTTCATCCATACTTGGATCGATTTGTGCTAATATTCATTGACGACATATTAATATACTCACGCACAATCGAAGAACATCATGAACACCTCCGAATGGTATTACAGACCCTTCGAGAACATCAGTTGTACGCAAAATTTAGTAAGTGTGACTTCTTTAAAGAGGAAATCCAATATTTGGGCCACGTGATCACAAAGGATGGAATTGTTGTAGACCCGGAAAAGATAAAGGCCATAATGGACTGGCCTGTGCCAAAAGATGTAGCGGATGTCCGATCTTTCATGGGATTGGCTGGGTATTACAGAAGATTTGTGGAAGGCTTCTCAAAAGTAGCTTTTCCCATTACCTCATTACAGAAGAAAGGGAGGGCATTCCATTGGACCCCAAATTGCCAGAAAAGTTTTGAGCAACTGAAACATCTGCTCACTACAGCACCAATTTTGAGTATAGCAGATCCTCATAAGGGTTATGTGGTCTGCACAGATGCAAGTAAGGAAGGATTGGGAGGAGTTTTAATGCAAGAAGGCCAGGTAATTGCTTACGAATCTCGTAAATTAAAAGAACATGAACAGAGATATTCCGCCTATGACTTGGAACTGGCTGCTATTATACATGCTCTGAAGATGTGGCGGCATTATCTTATGGGCAGGAAATTTTTACTGCTCACTGACCACCATAGTTTGACCAGCTATTTCAGCCAGCCTACTTTAAACGCTAGGTAAGCACGGTGGATGGACTTTTTAAGTGGTTTCGACTTCGATATAAAACATTTGCAAGGGAAAGAAAATAGAGTAGCAGACGCTTTAAGTAGGAAAGTACAAAGTTTGTATGAAGTTTCCATTACTGGATGGAAAAACCCCTTTCTAGACATAATAAAGGAAATTTTAGACCAAGATACAGAATATCAGCAGTTAAAACAGCAAATACAGCAATCTGCTGGAAGGGACAGCAAACAAGAATATACGACAGATGATGCGGGAATTGTCTACTTCAAGCAAAGAATATACGTGCCCAATCAAAACAAAATTAAAAATCTGATTATGGACGAATTCCACATCAGCCATTATGCTGGTCACCCGGGTTATCAAAAGATGATGACAGCAAGCCGGAAAGAATATTTCTGGCCAGGAATGAAAAAGGATATTGTAGAATACTTGGCACGGTGCTTGGAATGTCAGCAAATTAAAGCTGAACATCAGCATCCAGCAGGACTGTTACAACCCTTGCCCATTCCAGAATGGAAATGGGAAATCATCTCCATGGATTTTACTACGGGG
Organism: Pinus taeda; assembly: GCA_000404065.3. NCBI lineage: Eukaryota > Viridiplantae > Streptophyta > Pinopsida > Pinales > Pinaceae > Pinus > Pinus taeda. The sequence goes on along the minus strand of APFE030794653.1, from coordinate 16,016 downwards.
TTACCTAGAACAAAGAAAAACAATGATTCCATTATGGTAGTAGTGGACAAATTGAGTAAGGCTGCACATTTCATACCAGTGCAATCTACTTATAGAGCTGCACAAATCGCTCACGTTTTTATGTAGAATGTGTTCAGATTGCATGGCCTCCCAAAAACAATAATTTCTGATCGGGATATGAAATTCACATCGGTTTTTTTGGAAGACACTGTTTGCTGATTTAGGTACTCAGCTGAATTTTAGCACAGCATACCATCCGCAAACTGATGGACAGACGGAACGAGTAAACCAAGTAGTAGAAGATATGCTAAGGACCTACGTTATGCAACAACCCACACGATGGGAGGAATATTTACATTTGGTGGAATTTGCGTATAACAATGGTTATCACACTTCAATGCAAATGAGTCCATTTGAGGTTATGTATGGCCGGAAATGCCGTACACCCTCCAGCTGGGGAGGACCTGAAGATAAATTAAGTCTAGGACCTGACATGCTTAAAGAAATGGAGGATATGGTAAAGAGAGTACGTGTTAATCTGGAGGCGGCTCATGATAGACAAAAGAATTTCGCTGCTCGGAAAAGGAGATTTAAGGAGTATCAGGTTGGGGATCATGTGTATATTCGAATTCAGGCCAAAAGAAGTACCTTGCAGTGGGCTGGTTGCGCTAAATTGGCACCTAAATATTGTGGACCCTTTCAGATACTAGCAAGGGTCGGACCGGTGGCTTACCAGCTGACCTTGCCAAGTCACATCCGGGTCCATAACGTATTCCATGTTTCAGTCCTAAAGAAGTATGTGTATGACCCTAAGCATGTAATCCGATGGCAGGATATACAAGTGGGGTTATTGTTATAATAAAGATTCAGCAAGAATCCTATTTGGAAGAAAAAACTAATTCAGAATTTGTGTAATGCAGGTCGAACCGGAAGGAGAAGTACTGGTCGAACCGCTGAGCATTCTCGACCAGAGAGAAGTGCAGCTGCGGAAACGAGTTATTACCCAAGTTAGGGTACAATGGCGGCATTTTGGGCCCGAGGAGGCCACTTGGGAAGACCAGGAATTGATGAAGAAAACATATCCAGACCTGTTCACGACTGTAAGACACCGAGACGGTGTCCAATCTCAGGGGGAGGAGATGTAATGACCAAACAATTATATGAATAATTTTATAAGTTACCATGCTAGGTAAATGTGAAAACAGGAATTATTACTTTATTAATATTGAAATGTTATTTATTCAAAATTATGAATTAAGTAATATTGTAAGTAACTTTGTGAAGAAAAGTTATTTACTTCCTCTTGCTTAATTAAAAGAAACAGTTTCCAGCAAACAAGGGCAACCCTAACCACTTTTCCTTACCATAGAAATGGAAAAGAGGAAAAGGCCTGGGCTGTGAGGGAATAGACAGGAAAAAAAAAAAAGGAAAAGAAAGACAGAAGCAAGAAGGAAGGGTACTATGTCTGGTGAGGATCAGATAGTACTAGCACTGCTGTGCATTATACTGCACTGGTGTTAGCGTGCATCATCTTGCGGAAGGCAGTGGCCTGCAAGTGAGCTTGGGGGAGAGAATCAAGTCAAATGACTGATCTCGTGGTTGGGAGGATAACAAGCTTTGTATGAGTATTTCCAGTATGGAAAAGGCAGAGAATTAAAGAAGGCACAGTACAGGTAAGTGCAATATGGTTACAGCATTAACGTAGGAATCTTTTCTTTCTCTGTAAAGGTTATTGGTTATCTGTAACATGAGACTTTAGTATTCATCTGGAAAAGAAGACTTTATTATAATCTGTAGGGTTATTGTTTCCTGTAAATAGGAGAATAAAATAAGGTGAACAGGGTAGTTCATTTATTTTCCTTAATGATTAAGACTGCCAGTTTATGCTTCAGTTTATACCAACCAGTAGACAAAACCCAACGTTAAGAAAAGATAATGACCAATACTTTGTTGACCATAAAACAGAGAGGAAATTACATTGTACATTTCATAACCGCATAAGTATAGTTCAAATCAAATGTAAAACACAGTCACTCGGTCTAGACAATACATAAGAAAGCGAACTGTGAAATATTTAGTATATGCAACTGACATATTGTAACATAAATAAAAGAGTTATTTTTGCCAGTAATAAAACCGAAAGGGTTTACTGGTCTTGCAATGCTTCCAGTGCTCACACCACGAGGGTGTACGAGACTGGCCATAGCATCGCAAGGACTCACCATCAGACAGAATTAACAGAGTCGACCGAGGCGGGGAATCGACTGTGACAAACATGGCAGAAGGTAAACGACCAATACATATTCAAGAACCATGGAAATATACATTGAACAATGAACTATTCATAAAAGCTCTGTCCATAACCATCGAAAGAAATATATATATATAAAGCGCAAAGCCGCGGATAAGCCTCCGGGTAGAGGCGACATCGATATAACATGTATATATAATAGTTCCCAGAACGACGGAGGCATTCCACCAGAAGCACCAATACTTCGAATCAGAGATACATTTCTAAATGAGAAAACAGAGATACATTTCTAAACCAGAAACAAAGATACAGTTCTAAGTAAGAAACAGAGGTATGTTTCTAAGGACGAAGCAGAGTATTCTATCAATACAAAGGCTGCAACTGCTAAACAGGGTATATCCCACATGAGCATACATACAATAAGAAAACGAACAATCACAGGAGAACGTAGACAGTCTGCGTAAATCTCAGGCATATAACAATAATAGACATTGAATTTATAAAGAGTTAGAGTCTACATAAAACAGCAGATATTAACCCGTGTAAATCCTTTAATCTCAGTCGAATCTGGAGCCAAACATAGTTCACATCATTGCACAATATTGTATACAGGATGGTAAAGCCGACTGGCTATGCCTCATTAACATAAATGGAAGTTCATCAATGATATTCCCAGTACCCTCGAGGGGTCTCGAGTCGGTTTAAGCCACTAAAGCCCAACCTAGATTATGAAAGCTACCCAGAACTTAAACAGGATAAAATAAAACCCTTCGTGACCAGAAATTCATTGCCGAGAATTCCATCACTCGGACCAGCCATAATGGAGCACGGTAAGACTCCTGGCATAAAGAGAATCACATTCAGACAACGAGCCAAGTTAAAAGAAATTGTAAGCCGTGGGCTAGAATCACTCACCTGGAATGTGCAGATGAAACCGGAGTCCTGGAAACTCCCATCGCCATACCCTTACGCCCGGTAACCTGGCAAGTTTATATCACAATCCGATTAATCATGTTATGATACATAAAAAGATAAGAAAATAACTCAGCCTTATTAAAAAAGGGAAATTTCCCACAGTTACCTTCAGACAAAAACAAAACCTCGGCGAATCCTCGCAGACAGTTAGCAACATCGACCTCAATCAATGCGGTCGTAATCCAGTAGAGCTGGCGGTATGTTGACAATGAACAAGGAGCCGAGTAAAGGGTGCCCTGGTATAATCACAGGGAAACCAGCATCGAGAGGCGCTGCCTCGCATTCACCATGCAAATGCCACAATAACCCTAGACAAATCCCTTTTGAACCAAGGCCAGTTAATTACCACCGTTGATTTCCGGAGTGAAATCCTGAGCGTCCATTCAAGGTGTGATCCCGAGGGGTTACGGGCTGGGCTAAGGCATTTAACACCTCCAGCTACCCTGACTCCATATCCGAGAACCGTATCACAGGAGGCGTACAAAGGGACCAGCTGTCCCGTTCGGACAGCAAGTGGAACGCTATCAAGATTTGGACATTCAATCCGCGTGGCTAACATTAAACTCAGAGTCCAGGTGGAGGCGGGAATGTCAAGGCGACATGACCAATATGCCAGCTCAGGACTCCCATGAGTTCGAAATATAAAGTCATTATATATATATTAATATATGAACCTTTAATGGGTTATAATAAAATTAACATGTGAAGTGATAACATGTATGGTAACGCATAGGTTATAGAGATTAAATGAAATATGAAGGTTTAGTTCCATGGTAATTAAATTATTTTTTTTACTGTGTAAGGGTAGTGACACAAATTTTGAATAATAAAATAGATTTGCAGTAAAGAGATTTGATCTCTCTCCATGCCTACTATATCCAACCTGAAAATCAATATCTCTTCATGTCTATTTTTAACCAAATTACTAATTACTTTTTCACTGCAAAAAGACCTTATCAAAACATTTTGTCACTAATTACCTTATATCTTATAAATTAAATCTACTATAGACTATTAATAAAAACATTATTCTTAAGATAAATAATAATATAAAATAAAATTAATATTTAATATTATTATTCATATATTTTAATAGTTTAAATAAAAAAATAATTATAAAATTTTTTAGTTAAAATAAAAATAAAATACAAAATTATCAAACGCTGATTAAAATAATCACCCTAACTCTATTTATAAATTATATAATATAATAATATATATTCTTAATTATATAATATTTATAAATTAGGAAAGCCGATCAAATATTTTGAAACATAAAATTAATACGATTTTTTTCTTTTACTCTTAAAGAAAACTTATCACAAGACACCCACACTATCACTGAGTATACAAAATGGTTCATAATTTAATTCATATACAGTATTATTAATCACATAATATTTTTATTTTTATTCAGTAGCGTTGATGAATGTCCAAGTCACAATTTATTTAGCTTTTATTAATTGAAAACGATAAATTACTGTAGAACTTATCCATCATTATAATGAAACGAAGTAAAATAAATTCATCCATTTAAATCAACATACTACGAGAACTGTATAAATCAGATTACATTTATTAAAGACAAAACCAAAATAATTGCACTTTCAAAATTTAAATTTACAATAACTTATCTACAGCATCATTAATTACATAACGTTTTGACCAATATTTAACGGCGGTGGTGAATGTCCCCCTGACAATTTGAAGACGCTTGGTTTCACTAATTGTACGATGCGGTAAACAGCATACATGCGAATTGAATTAAAGTCTGACAGCTAAGATGCACTGTCTGCAACGTGCCTTGTGTTAAAGTCTGACAGCTAAGATGCACTGTCTGCAACGTGCATTGTGTTAGAGCTGCATGTGATATTCATCTTACTGTCAAACTTCATGTCAACTGACAAACAATTATTTATCGTAAAAAGAGATGGCATTAGGGAGAGATTCCTTCATGTCAACTGATAAACAATTATTTATTGTAGAAAGAGATGGCATTAGAGAGAGATTCCTAATATTGTGCACGGACAAGTAATTGATATAGTATTCCACCAAACTACCATAAATTGACACTTTTGAAACCAATATTTAAACAAAAATAAATAACATGAAGTATAAATAAGTATTAATTTATGTCCAAAATTTCCCCATACATTGACTGGGCCCACAACTGTCCATAAATAGTATTTTACTACTTAACACTGCAAACTATATTGACCCAACTAGAAAACAACTAAAACCATAAAGTCTTCCAAAATTGTCTATTCTAGAAGTACAAAGTAGTGGTCACGTCAACCCCCACTCATCATAGCTGCAGCTTTGCATCCCAAATAAATATGCCTACTTGCACATAACAAAAGGGAATGTATGTCAGCGATAACTGTTGTGTTGTTCAACAAATAAACACCCTATGTTCAATAAAAGACACCCAACCCAATAACATTTAAACCCGTTTTTTTCAATAAATGACCCTTAGACCCTGCAATAAATGACACCCAACTCACTATATTTCTCATTAAAACAGATCAAAGCACATGGATCAACAAATAACCAATTCCCAACCATTAGATCACATCAAATTAAATCCACACCACACATTCAAAACGAAGTCATTGCAATCCATGTGCATCCATGTCCACCAATTAATTTCAAGTGCCCAAAACTATAAAAGAAGTCCACCCACTCTTGAAGTTGCATCTTATGCTTTCAAACTATTCAACAAACTTGAAGACATCACAAAACAGTTGTCAATATATCCAGGTTAGTATATGAATTACAACTCATTCTTCTTACACCTTTGTTTTCATTGTTTTCATTTATTAAATTTCTTACATGATCTGTCTCGCCATAACTGCTAGAAGGATACTTGGATGGTTTCGCAAACAACCATTGAAAGTCATTGTTCTTACAGTTCTGTTTTCATTGTTTTCATTTATCAGAGTTCTTACATGATCTTTCTCGCCATAACTGCTAAAAGGGTACGTGGATGGTTTCACAAACAGCGATTGGAAGTCATTGTTCTTACTGTTCTGTTTTCGTTGTTTTCATTTATCAAAGTTCTTACATGATCTGTCTCGCCATGACTGCTAAAAGGATACCTGGATGGTTTTACAAACAACCATTGAATAAAAGGTAGGTTCTAAATACAACTTTTTAGAAAAGTTCAAACCATTCCTTAAAATAAAAAAAATGAATGCCTTCAACATACTTAATTTCTTCAGTTCATTTTTCTAAAACTTTTTATGACTAATAGGTCCATTACAAAGCTGATCACAGCTCCAAGTTGTTCTCAACATAGAATCAGCTCTTCCCAACATAGAATTTATGTCTGGAATGGTGGCCATGGACTGCAATAGAAAAGTTGCAGTACTGAGACATTTTTGGCAATGCCAAACAACAAAAAAAATGGAAAATTATATTTGAAACAACTATCATAGAATCCTACTTGAATCCATATAAAATTTTCTAAATTGATGAACTATGGATTTACTTGGAATGACATTTGAAAAATTTTGACACTGCCCTATGAAAGTGAAACATTTACTCTCATTATAAAAATAGATGAATACAAGGAAAAATCCAGTGTCAACGAAAAAAATACTAAATATTTAGAGTAACTTGAGAATATTGAAATGCTCGATAACTTTGTTGTGGAAAGAGGATTTGCATTAAATCAAAGGCTATAAAATGTGAATTCGTATTGATGTGCAATATTAATATGATTTATACCTAAGGGATGATTTTATGAACATACCGCTAGGCTCTGGCGAATTATCTGCTCTACTCCAAACGCATTAACCCTTACTCTCGCCTCCTCTAGGCCTCTAGCGCTCGAACACCAACGCTCTTGGTGAACTCTTAGCCATGGATGCGCCCTCGAGAGGGGCATGATCATCCCCCCCTCCTCCAAACGTCTCCGCCTCTAACATCTCCAGACCTGCAGCGTCTCTGTTCCTTCCAGGTGCCTTCCCAAGAACGGATTAGAGCACAGTACTGGTTGACAACGAAGCTGAACACTCAGCAGCACGTGAAGAGGCTGCCAAAGATAAAGGCGTGAACCAAAGTCTCCAGCGTCATAGCCAAAGGCGACCTCGGCAACATGCATTCTGAAAACTGCAGAAAGAATCAAAGTTGATCTTCCCAGTCATCGAATCAACAGCGAAATCCAATTCATGAAGGACCATGCACTCATAGGCAAATTTCTTGGCTTCTGACCAATTGAAAAATCCCTACATGGCTCGATCGCTTCAAAATGGAAGCCCAAAGGACAAGTCACTCTGCAGCATGGTCCCAAAGGCTTCTTCACTGCAATTTTCCACTGTCTGGAGGACAAGTCTCACATATTTGAGGGCGGTCCGTACTTCTTGAACTCCTACGGTCTGTACCTTCGAGACTGGAAAGCCAGGTTCAACCGAGATAAAGAAGACTTCAGCTGGGCTCCAGAATGGATACGAATGTACTCCCTACCTTCGGAATACTGGAAAGAGGAAACGTTAAAGGACATAGGCAATAGCCTGGGGGTTTTCATCAAAGCTGCTGAGGAAACCAAAAATCGAAGATATACCTCATACGCAAGGATCTGCGTCTAGATGCATCTAACCAAAGCTGTTGCAAATTCAATAAGTCTTTATCATTATGATTTTGAGTGGATTCAACCATTAGACTCTGAGCATATTCCTTTTCTTTGCCGTAAATGCCATGAACACGACCATCTTTTCCAGGATTGTCTTCTGAATACTCAGCCCAAGACCCCGGCTAATGAGACCAGCAAAAATTCTGAAGGATTTACTGAAGTCCCTAATCGCCGTTGGCATGCAAAGAAAAATCCCATAGTCCGTGATAGTCCCTAAAAAGCCTGAAACCCAGAACAGATTCCTTATCCTTACCACTCAAGACTCCTCAGAGAAGAAAAGTGAAGATCCTTAGGTGATCCCCCCCCCCCCCTTCCTCCGAGAGTATCAAAATTTCTCTGCTCCCTTCAGCCTCCGCTCCATCCAGCCTTCTAAATTCTTCTGCCTCGGAGAAACCGGTTATAGAAATCGGCATGCAGTCTTCTTCAATGGAGCTTGATGCTGCTCTAGCTCTTAGTCTACATGACAATACAATACGGGAAGATCAGAACACTCCTATAATAATGGACGAGGATCCAGAGAATGTTAGCTTGGAAGGTCTGGATATCCTCAAATTGGAAACAACATGAAAGCAAAAAGAGTACAATTCAATACCACCATGGGAAATCGATAGGCTGGAAGGAGTTCTAACCAAAGATGAGCATAATAAATGTCTAGGTATACAAGCCGGAAGCCCCTAGGATGGAAAGAAAATCCTAAAAGAAACGAAGAAAAGAGGGCGCAAAACAGATCTGCAAAGGACTATTATCATAGGAGAAATACTAATGGAATCTGGGAGATTCCCAAAGTTGACAAAGTTCTACAAACCCCAACCCCACTGTTCCTGGAATGTGAGAGGGCTCGATAGCCCCTCAAAACACAGAATGTTAAAAAACTTGATCGAGCAAGGAAAACCTTCTTTAGTTTTTCTTCAAGAAACAGAAAGTAACAACGCTGCTATAGAAAGAATCCTTAATAAGGTCTGGTTAGGCAACTGCTCAGTTTCAATGGACGCCTCAAGAGCCTCCGGTGGGCTAGCAATCATGTGGAACCCGCAGGGTCTCACTCTTCATGACATTCATGCCACCCATTTCCTCATTCAAGCATCATTCCATCTCATCGGGACAAACATTCACGGTCTTCTCTCAAATGTTTATTTTCCACAAATCTTACAACAAAAAACTGGAGCTTTTGGATACACTCACAGTTCTCAATTCTAATAGACAGTTTCCCCTCTGGATTAGTGGCGGCGATTTCAATAATATAATGGCTCTGGAGGAGAAAAATGGAGGCAGGTAGAAGTTAGAAGGTGACAGTATTGGTCTCAAAGAATTCATTCAAAGCAATCAACTAATGGATATTCATACTTCAAATGGTATATACACCTGGACCAATAAACTAAGGGGAACCCAGAATATTGCTTCCAGGCTAGATCGTTTCCTCATCTCGAACAATGCCATTCACCTGGGAGGGGAATTTCATGCCTCCATCTTGCCCCAGGGAGGATCAAATCATTGGCCCATTATGTTACAATGGTCGCGGCCAGGTAAAAAATGTAATCAACCTTTTCAATTTGAATTCTTTTGGTTCTCAAATCCCAACTTCAAAGCAGTGGTCAGTGAGGCTTGGAAATCCTTTATCCCCCCTGAAGGAGCCAAAATGTTCCAATTCCAACAGAAGCTAAAAAACCTTAAACAAGTTCTCAATGTTTGGAATAGAACTCAATTTAGCAATATTCTAGAGAATCAAAAAAAGTTGGAGCAACGAATGTGCTCACTTCAACAGACCATCATCCTGGAGGGAACGATAGAGGTACATGCGCATCAGGAGCAGAGCCTTTGGACTAAAATTGAAGCACACAGTCAGCAAGAAGAAATCTTGTGGTGGAAAAAGTCCATAATCAGGTGTCTTAAGGAAGGGGAGAAGAATAGAAAATTCTTCCGTCGATCCACCATTCAAAGAAGAATGCACAACAATATAGCCTTCATTAATAATCATCAAGGGGAGAGATTAGAAGTGCATGAAGATATAGAAAAGGAATTCAAAGAGTACTTTCAAGAAACTCTTAAGGAACAACCAAGTAGCAGAGAAATAGCCATTAGAACTATCACGCAGCACATCCCTAAAATCATAACGGAGGACCACAACAAAAAGTTGCTCCAACCCGTCTCAATGTAGGAAGTAGAAGACGCGATGGCTCAACTCAAGGATGGCAAGGCACCTAGTCCTGACGGTTTCACCGCAAACTTCTTTCATGAGTTCTGGGAGCTCATCAACATAGAGGTTTGGGAACTAGTGGAAGAATCAAGATCTATGCACTAGATTCTCGCCTCCCTAAATGCTACTTTCTTAGAACTAGTTCCCAAAGGGGACAAACCAAATACGCTCGACAAATATAGGCTGATCGCATTATGCAATTTCATCTACAAACTCATCTCCAAAGTATTGCCGAACAGGCTCAAACCTCTCCTCCCTCTTCTCATCTTGCCGGAGCAGACTAGATATGTAGAAGGGCATGAGATAATGGACGGCATTATTCTTTCAAACGAAGTGATCCACTCCTTGAAGCTTCTCAAAAAGCCAGGTATGATTCTAAAGCTTGATCTCTCCAAAGCTTTCGATAAACTTAGCTGGGACTATATACATCAAATGTTATTGGCATTTGGCTTCAATGCCACATGGACAAGGTGGATAATGAATCTCATCTCCTCTCCTTGTTTCTCGGTCCTGCTCAATGGCTCACCCTCATCACCCTTCCACCCCTCTAGAGGTATTCGTCAAGGGGATCCCCTATCCCCCTTCCTTTTAGTCCTCATGGCAGAAGGGCTCAGTCGTCTGCTTCACCATGCCATCTCTTCTCATGCTCTAAGGGGCATCTCTCTACATGGTCTTCATCCTTTATCCCATCAACAGTTTGTAGATGATACAATGCTTTTTGGTCACCCCTCATCTCAAGAGGAAAAAGCCTTCAAAGCCCTCCTCTCTCTCTTCTCCAAAGCCTCTCGAACCTCTATCAATGCCTCCAAATCCCAACTTTTCTTTTTTAATACCCCAGCCACTACTCAAAAAAACATTGCTCTAATTCTGGGATTCTCCATAGCAGGGCTTCCCTCGAAATACTTGGGGGCTCCTCTGTTGGACTCGGCCATTAAACATGCCTCCTGGAGGACGCTTCTCGACAAATTGCAATCAAGACTCTCTTCATGGACATTTCACTCACTCAACATGGATGGCACACTCATAATGATCAAATCGGTTCTCCAAGCCATGGCTTTATTTCTTTTTTCTATTCTAGCAGCGCCCAAATGGGTTCTTAAGGCAATCCGCAATCTACAAAGAAACTTTCTGTGGGGCTCTACTGGTCTCAATAGAAAATGGGCTCTTGTTAATTGGAATGAGGTCTGCCAGCCAAAATCAGGTGGTAGGCTTGGATTAAGGGGTCCTCTCCAAATCAACAACACAATGGGAGCCCATATTTGGTGGAATTGGATTGCCAAACCACACATCTCCTGGGCAAGGCTTTTGCAAGCAAAATATGCACCAGGAAGTCAATGGGACGACCTCATAAGAATCAACACTACCATTTCAGGCTCCAGGATTTGGAATACCACCAAGCTTCGCAGCGCTTTCATACAAGAGCACAACTTCTAGGAAATCCATTCAGGTTTCCTCTACTAGGTTCTGGTACTTCTAGGAAATCCATTCATCAATTCTGGCAGTAGCAACTGCCTCAAGAATTTAAACTCTGGAAACCCGCTAGCACCTAGCAGACTAATTGGCAAGGGGAAACCTACACAGAAATTGATCAGGAGTTAAATCACAGAAGAATCAAGCACTCGGACCAGCAGGACAAATTGCGATGGGGACATACGGCAAAAGGAATGTTCATCACCAAGGAAGCATACCAGCTGCGCTACTCCAACACTCAGACAGACAAGGATCAGCTCTGGGACCAGGTGTGGCAACCAAGAATTTGGGCTAAGGTTTCCACCTTTTTATGGCTCTTAAGTAAGAGGTGTATCCTTACTTGGGACAATCTGCAAAAAGGAGGATCCATTGTACCATCGAGATGTCCCAATTGCAATCTCAACTCCAAATCCACCTTGCATCTGATGGACACCTGTCGTCTAGCTACTCAGTTATGGGAGAGAATTGACCAATGTAATAGAAGATTAGGAAAATGGCAGGGAGACATAGCAGACACCATAAGAAAATTGTTGTGTGCGGAGCATGATTTTTCAGAGGTCTTTCTTTCAGTCGGATGTATACCCCAGGATGTTTTGTACACCCCTCCATGCAGGGGGGTGCGGGGGGGGACTTGTCCCCCCCACGGGGGTTCGGGGGGGCCGATCACCCCCGATTGGGGGGTTCAGGGGTCAACGGTCCCCCGGCGGGGGCTCGGGGGAAGCGCCCTTGAAGCTAAAAGCAGATGTAAATTTGCCTTGTAAAAGTATAGTAATTTCTAGTCAATCTGGGCCATTCATTAAGCGAATGATCTGACGGTAGAACTTATGTTTACTTTAGGGTTTTTTGCCCTAGAAGGCAACCCCCTCTCTTTGTATGAGGGCATTGTATTTGAGGTTGTGATATAGATGTGTATTATGTGTGTGTGTGAGCGAGAAACAGAGAGGTGAGACTGTGAGAGAAAACAAAGGATATTACAGCGGATTTGTTGTAGGTTGTGTCTCTTCATTTTGCTGGATAATAGAAAGGAAGGA
>APFE030794643.1:1077-16079 GCA_000404065.3 Pinus taeda | reverse complement strand
CATTTCATAGAGCACATTCAGCCTAGTGCTGCCATGCATATTTGCACATTTTGTATTACAGCTCTTTTCTTGGACTCATACATAACCCTTCGGATTAAGGGGGGAAATGTTGGAAACCTAATCCTAAAGGGTTAGCGTGGAAGCCGAACAGACTAAGTAGTCCAAGGGACCTTGGGATGTGAATCCCAACGGTCACCAAATGTACTATAAATGTATATCAATTGTGAATAAAAAATGTACTGCATGCTTTATCTTTCTCATATGTTCTCCCTCACCATGTGTGTTTAACATTCCTTTTATTGCATAGAAGTCCTTAAACTATTGGGAGACATACTCTCTACCATTGTCGCTTTGCAAGGCCCTTATTTTCTTTCTAGATTCTTTCTCAACCAAGGCTTTGATCTCACAAAACCTTGAGAAGGTTTGATCCTTCTTCTGCATGAAGTAGATCCAGCACCTACAAGAAAAATCATCAATAAAAATAGCATAGTACCTTTGTTTAGCGGTGGAGGCTGTAGAGAATGGTCCACACACATCTGTATGAACTCGCTCCAGGATTTCTCCAACTCTACTATCTCAATCCTGAAAGGAAGATTTTGCATACTTACCCAAGGTACAACCTTTGCATCTATCCACTTGCTCCAGTTTTCCCTTGGGAATTCTGGTAGAAATCTGTTGCATGATCTTCAAGGCCCCATGGTGCAAGTGGCCCAATATTCTATGTCATAGCTCACCAACATATTGCCTCTGCACCAACTCTGCTTTGGAACTCAATGCAACACAGTTATCTACGTCTAGCTTGTAGAGATTCTTAATAAAATCCCAATCCTCTTGGTCTGTCCAATGTCGACATGCCTCAGGAATGCCTTTCCTTAACTAAAGACTACATCATAGCCTTTGTCTTCCAACATAGCGACAGACACAAGGTTCTCCTTCAAACAAGGCACATACTTTACATCAATCAGGGTGAGAGGAGCTCTATGCTCCCTCTGAAACACAATCGTACCTTCACTTGAAACACGATACTTTCCATCATCGCCCATATCTATGTGCATCTGTAGGTCCTTCTCCTCCAAGGTACTGAATAGACTCTTGTCGTCAATCATGTGGAATGAGGCTCCACTGTCCAGGTACCAAACACAACCCACCATCGATGAAACCATGCATGCGATGAGGGTGAAATCCAATTTGAACTGTGAGGCCAGTGCCTCACCATCTGATCCTTTCGAGGATCCCTTCTTGGATTTCTTCTGTGGACATTTCGTAGCATAATGTCCCACCTCATGAAAATGAAAGCATCTCACTTTCGATTTATCAATCTTCTTCCCACCATGGGAAGAACTCGATTTAGAATGGGAAGCATTCCCCTTCCTTTTCCTCGCATTACTCGCTAAGGCTATATTTTCTTCATCATCTTGCTTTGATGAAGATCCATCTCTGGTGGTTCTTCTTATCTCCTCCTGCATCAGATCCAACCAAAGTCGTTCCCAATCTGGCAGTTTCTCTCTTCCGTTTACTGAGTCTTGGTAGCTATGCCAGCTCTTAGGAAGACCGAGGAGAGCAATACTCACCATGTCATCATCGGTTGTCGTGATCCCTACACTTCCAAGATCATCCCTGCAGGTGGTGAGCTTGTTCAGATATGTATAGATCGTGTCGCCCTTTTCACACTTGATTTTCCAAAGCTTTCCTTTCAGCGCCAGCTTCCTCTGATCGCTGCTATTCTGATATAGATCCTTCAATGTTTTCCACATTGAAAATGGTGTCTCCTTCCCATGGAGACTCGAGACAATGTGGTCTCGAACTCCCTCTAGAAGAATCCTCCTTGCTCTAGCCACACATTTCTTCCATTCCGCCAATTCTTGGGCATTAGCAGCTGCTGGCTTGGGGACTTCTTGATCAATGAAGTCCTTCAACTCTAATACGACTTCCATGAGATCCTTCCAGGCTATATAATTCGAGCTGCCATCCAGGGCATACTCGAGTCTCAACCAGTTGAACGCCATTGGTGAAATTTGAGATGTGATAAGAATTCGATTTCTATAATCATGAACTTCAAACTTTGAACTTCACCCTTCTTTGTATATTGTTCTTTGCTTTGATCACCTTTTCTCATACCATGTAGAATTTCCCACTTAGATCACCTGATAATGCAATATACTAAAGCTAAATACTTGATCTACTTCTACAAAAAAAACTTGCAGAAGCTTAATCAATTTTGAGCAAGATAAAATAGAACACATATAACAGAGAATGAGAAATCAATCACACATGAACACAGAATAATACTTTGGGGAAAGACTCAGCTAAAAACCCCGATCTTTGTATTATCACACAAGTGGAAATATCTCCAGATTACACAAAGCTTTAGCTCACAAGCTATCCAACTCTCAGTACAATTCCTCAATGCTGCTCATAGACTAAATAAACACAACATATGCCTTCCTCCAGTTCTTCAAGCCTCCTATTTCCTTGTGCGGTTTCTCATGGGTCCTCTGGTTTCCACCTGTGTGAATTCACCTCTCACACAACCCACCAAACTCAGAAGTAACTGCGCAATCTCCAAGGAATGAATTCCTTCTGCATGCAAGAGATATCCTCAATGGAATATTCCTGTAATTGATAGTACATTGTCCCATCATCTGATTTCAACTGGGTCTCTGACTGAACTGACGTGCATGAGTTATTTATGAGAGAATATTCAGTTATCTGAAGTGCAGTAGTTACATGCATACATGCATTAACTAACTGAACTCACAATCAATTCCACAAACTGTTGGAACTAATCTAACTTAACTTAACTCAGTTAACTGAGCTAACTAATTACAACTCAAAGTACAACTCATCCTGATCACTTTAATTAAGGGATAACTTCCTCAATCAAAGGGAAAATTGTTTCATGTCTTCACATAGACTTCATATTTGATTTTATTCAACTAATTAACTCAAGATGAATTAATTAATTATTTTTCAAACAACTACTAAGATCAAATTCGATTTTTAATTCTCAATTTTAGTTCATGGACTAACTAAAATTGGAATGTATCTCGAAATGCTATTTATAACAATGTTATTTTTATCACTTCTATATTTAGCATTTCTTGTTGCTATTTTCAACACATTTAACTTCCTAAGGATTCCTAAAACCCCTATCCATCTCCCAAAATTTCCCTACTCCCATCTCCCTTCCCTAAACTCCCTCATTTCATCACTTCAATCACTTTTCACTGTTTTTTCCCCTTTCCTATCATCTAGGGTTTCAAAGATGGAAGGAGACTCTTCACCATCAGAGAAAAAAAAACATCATAAAGGGGGGAAGATTCTAAGGTATGAGCCCCAAATTGCAATGATATCAATTCTTCACCATTCATAAGACAATGCTTTGAAGATGTCAACTGCCTAGGGTTTTGTCAAAGTGTGGGAGAGGTAAGTTTTCATGAGCAACTCACTGATTTGATTTCTACTAATCTAAAAGGAGAAAATTCCACCATTGCAGGCGTTGATTTCAGATTCTCAGTTGATGCCATCTCTCTTGCCACATGGATACCAAATCATGGGGAGTATTGGTTCAAAGGCACGAGCCTAGATCTTGAGCAATACAAACCCTTCTTGAAATCACCCAACAAAGAGGCTCATTCACACATCATTCCATTCAGATACTTGTTGGAAAAGTATGCACCATTGATGAAGGTTGTGATGAATTTTTCACTTGTGAGGGGAGGTTTTCTAGGTTGTATCAATCTCACATTAGGCTACTCATGCAATTTACAGTTGTGAAACCTTTTAACTTGTGTAACTACTTGTGTAGAAGTGTCATAAAAATGTTTGAAAAGGTGCAAATGAAAAACAAAGAGCATTACCCTAGACTTTTCCACCATAGTTTGATAAAGGTTGTGTTGACAGTGCTGGACCCACCAACATGTCAAGGGGATCTCCCTAGTAAGAAGTCCCAGTTAGACCTCAAACCATTTGGTGTAGGAGTCCCATCAGTGGGTTGTAAAGTAATGCCTTGACTGCGATGTCGCATAGAGGCAAGTAAGATAACTCTTTCAGTAGCAAGGGTGTGATTGATGCAACGAGTCAAGGAAGTTGTATGAAAGGTTCCAACACTTTGAAAGGGGGAGGAGGTGAAGGTGAGTTCTAGGTTGAAAGGGAGCAGTCCCAACTTGGCTAGGAACACACAACACAAAGGACATGCACATCTTCCGGCAGACCAGTCCGCTCAGATGTAGCAAACACATCATACAAGGTAAGATAACACGTACAACACTCACGGATCAATCCGAGACGAGTGTGACAGTTGTTATAGCAAGGTTCAAGTGAAAGGTCTGTCCGATGTCCGACAGAGGAGTCAACACGGACGGTGACAACATTAACAACATATTCAACAAATTAACAACAAGATCCATATAATTGCATGTGAATCAGTTCATACACAAATACGTAAGTTAAACAACACATATCATTAAAGCAACCGGAGCAGTCCAACTACAATAACAACATATGCATGAAAATGTGTTGACTCTTATTATATAAAGAAGTGTAAGTCACAATCATACAATACATCCATGTAAACTTGCTAGCCCCAACAGTGGAATGTTACATCCACATCTACCTGCTCCTCCAAAGAGATGTACTAGCTCCGTGCAGTGGAGAATCCAAGGCACGTTACAATACTGTCCAAGTCTTCTTCAAGATAGTCTTAGTAGAAGCTTGGTTGACCAAAATCCTATACAATGAGTTATGAGGGAATATTTATAACAAAGGGTGGGGTGACCCTTGACATTCCCCTTTGTGACAATTCAAATACCCTCATGACTCTTCACCTACTCTATGAATGTTATGTCCAACTATGGACACTTGAATTACACTGGACACGACTCAACGTTACAATGCACATGTACTCATGTGAGACAACATGGCTTGAGCAAGCCAAGCAAGACACCACTACCGCTCAGTCCAGTGTGGTGAGACCAAATCTATGACATGCTTGTGATGGTGAAGGTGGTTAGCTGATGCCAAGCTTGGTTGTCCGTGATGGTGTGCATGCACCTCATGGTGACATATTGCTGAAGCAAACTCTTGCCTCCATTGCAAACAGTGCATTGGTTCAGCCCCTTCATCCAACTCGTTTGCTAACATGCGCATGGTCTTCTTGGGTATGGTTGAACCAACAACACACTGATGCATAGTGTCCATGTTGATATTCAAGTGTGTGATGGTGGTCATGCGCATCAACTTGCCGAAGTGCCCATTCGGCTCCAGTTGGACTTGCTTCTTGTCTTCACCTTGGTCAGTGTGTTGAATGGGTTGGATTGCGTGCGTGCACACAATGAAATGCATGTCGTTGAATCCCTTTCATGCGATCAACCACAATGCTCACCATGTCTGCTCCGTGTTAGCTACTGGGATAGATCTTTAACTTGTCGGGGAGCAATTTCATCCGTGAGCGCATGTTGCACCCACTATTGTTCCTGATCCTACTGCAACTCATTCATCTGTCTATGTAGCTTCATGTTCTTCCTGATTCACTGATTCAACACCTACAACTCCTTCTTTGTTACATCTTCTGCCTTCATGCGAGCTTCATGTTGCGCCATCACTCCATAGCCAAAGTATCCAAAGTTGCTTTCGTAATCAAAGGACCTACTTGAGCTTGCAACCTTGTTCCACCTCTGTGTTGTCAACAACCCTCCTCTTGCATTCATTGCATTTGGTATGTTGTTTTCAGCTGCTATTCATGATGTTGCTCGTTTTGATGCTACTGCTTGATGTCCTTGTCTACGAACAACTTGATGTCTTCGTGAGTAGGAAATATCATATACACTTGATCGACTACATCCCCAAGCATGCTCTGAATAGTGTCCTCATCTATTCTCTCCTGGAAACCATTGTACCTATACTGTTGAGAGGTAGATGAACACCTGCAATACCTGGAGACATGGAAACACTCATAGCAAGAAATATGTCAGTCAAAAACCAAAATGAACATGAGAACTGACTTGCAACATACCTGGGTGAATGATCATGAAGGTTGTACACTTTCGGTCGGGAGGTGGGGAGATCGACTGCCAAGACTGCTCAAGGCATAGTCTGGGCTGCTGAGAGACTAGCTGACTGCTAGAACTGTGCAATGCACAATCCAGTCTGGTTGCTCACTGCTAGGATTGAACAATGCGCAATTCCATCTGGGAAGGACTACTAGCATGGGGACAGATCTCTGCAATTTCTTGGGCCAAGCAGCCACTGTCCTCCAGAAATGCACAAAAAGGTCCTGGAGGCTAGTGCCGGGAATGAATGCACAAATCTAGAGAGGAAGGTGAGCCTTCCTTTCCCAGATTGTGCAATGCAGCCTTGGTGAAGGCAGAGCCTGAGCCAAGGTTGGCCCGACTAGCCGACAGGTGATTGAAAGAAAGTAAGTCAGTGAATTCATGGTGACACTAAGTGATAGCAGAAGTGATTGACAGTGCATGCAAAACATGAAGGAAAGATTAAGCAAACAGATCATCATGCATGTGGGTGAGGCAATTCGTCGGTTGGGTGAATGTCCTGCAAAGTAATTTCATGCATGCGATAGTAGTGAGATAGCATTGAAAACTGAAATAGAGCTAGGAAAAGCTAGGATATATGTAAATGATAGCAAGCATTCAAAGAAATCAAGAAAACAATACTCCTACAAGTGAAAAGACAAAAATCGACAGAAATGCAGCACAGGGCATAAGAAGTGGGCTTACCCCAAGTCAACTGATTTGAATGTGCTGATTGCTCCTAGATGTGATGTGGGATGTTAGAGATGCAAGGTTGATGTGAGGGATGAGCTCTGCAACGTCCGTTTGATGAGTTTTGATAACATCGAGGCTGTAACGCGCAGACCACGAATCTAGGGGAAACAACACTAGGTGGGAAGTTTCAGAATTGCTCCTTGCATCTAACCTCCAACTGCTAAACATAGATCCCTAAAACAAGGGATGCCTTTGCATGTTGCCTTGGGAGAAGCAGCCCATGCATGCAAGTCTTTTTTGCTCAGTCTCGGAGGGAATCAGTCAACTCAGCTGCACATGCAAGAGACTGCTGAACTGCTGGAGAAAAATGCGCATTTCTGGCTAGGAGCTGGGCTAGCTACCTAGGATATTTCTGCAATTTTTGGGCAGATCAGCTGACTGCTACCCAGATTTGTGCAAATCTTGGGCTGAACAACCTGCTACTAGGAAAATTTGTGCAAATCCTGTTGAGAAGGTTGGCTGGCAGGATTGCGCAATCCTGGAGCCCAGCAGGCTGTCAGAGAGGATTACACAATTTCTAGAGGGAAGGCTGGTTGCCCTCTTGAAATGCGCAATTTTCAAGGGGAAGTTGCTCAGCCTGCAGCTAGACCAAGTCTAGGTGAGCAGCCTATGAAGGGAAAAGATCAAACTGTGATCGATAGGCTGCCTTTGAGAAAGAAAGACACTGAAGCTTGAGGACTTGACAAAGCAAGGCAAGTTGTTGTGAAGGTTGGTAGGGGGGCCCCAAAACGGGCTAGGGAAATATTTTGGAGGGTGGTTGTAGCCACTACAACAGGTTGTAGTCCTCCATAAGTTGGAAGAAAATAAAATTGCATGGGATACCTTTACTGAAGTAGCCTTGCAAAGGCATGAGACTACTTCACCAAGCCAGCACCAAGACACATCAGCACAGCCTATGGAGGTAGGGTCATCAAAAAAATCAGAGGAGGTTCCCAAGGTACCTAGACCTGAGGTGACCAAAACATACCAGAGAGGAAAAAGACTTGTGTTTGCTCCTCAAGTTGAGGAAAGGGCCAAGCTTTCTACATCAGCACAACAAGGATCATATTTGTTGGATGAGGAGCTAATTGAGAATGATTTTGACCTAGTTGACTTGGAGGCAGTAGAGGAGCATTCAAACTTGCAACAAGCTATCAAAGAGAAGGATTCCCAAATCATGGAGCTACATGACAATTTGGCAAGGGCCAAATTTATCATTTCTTTCCTTGAGCAAGAACAAAGTCAACTCAAGGTCAAACAACTAATAATGGAAAAAGAGCAATTTAAGATGTTGAGGCAAGAGGTCAAAGGTAACACAGTGCTAGAGTGTGATAAGCATGATGAATAGGAGAAGCAGGTTCGAAGGACGAGGCCTAGGACAATGGGTCTCAAAAAGGCATTGCAGAAAGAAAGAGACCAAAACCTACTAGTAAAGGATTTGAGCAGTGAAGACAAAATTGCTATGGAAATCAATGAAGACAAGGGAATATTGACTAGACAAAGTCAATGGCGGCCATCTAGAAGCTTCTTGAAAAGCCTAATAGGGATAACCATATGTTGAGGCACATGGCCCACCACTACCAAACCAGAAACAAGATTTGCAACATCAAGGTCAAACAAATGCAAAAGAGGATGAAGGAAACCCTAAAAGGAAAAGATGAGAAGGACAACTTGAAGTTGCATAGTACCCATTTTGCTATGGGGCTATGGTGGACCTCAAAAAAACATTGTTTAGGGGGTCAAAACTTCTTCAGAAGTTCAAGACTCGAAAAACTACTAAAAATTGTAAATGATGAAATAAACAAGGAAACAAATGTAACTGACTGGAGGTCTAGGTGGGATAGGTGGGTGGCCACCAATATCAACCTGGATCATTCCTCCCCCCTTAGGAAGAAATGGTCCCCATTGCGTGCAGAGCCTCCATGAGGTGAGGAAATTTTTGTTAAACCGAGTCCCTAGTAAGCCACTTGCCTTGGTGCAAGAGTTGGCCAGCTTTGACAACCGATATAGTTGGATCTTTTTCTGGCGAGTGTTCTTCACCTGTGTGTCCATAATCTGATCAATTGTGGCATGTTCCATGTAATATAGCTTTAAATTTGTTGGTGTGAGTTGTTTTGCAATGTCTCATGTGTCCAGCAATGGTGGGAAGTGTGGTCGAAGCCGGTCCACATCGAACATTGGGTACAGGCCAAGGAATTGGGGAATGTTCATCTCAAAATATTTGTCTCCCACGGCCTTGGTAATGGTGTAAGGACCATATCATAGTGGTTTGAGCTTCTAATGGGCTCTGATAAGGCATTATATCTGCAAATGCAACTAGACGTTATCGCCCACCTGAAACTTGTGTGGAACCCGATGTTGATCACGTTGCTAATTTACTTGGAATTTGACTTCTCCAAGATGTCGTGAACCTACTGGCAGATGTGTTGGAAGTGTTCAATAAATCTAGTCGCTTTATCAACCTTAGACAGTACATGTGTGGATTTTTTCTGCATAGTCGCATGAGGCATGGAAACATCAATTGAATACAATAGTTGAAATCCTAGACCCACTTGAAAGGGACTGCGACCAATCGAGCTATGGAGAGCTCTATTATAACTATGTTGCACATATGGAAGTCTCTCATCCCAAGTTCGAGGATGCTTGGATTTGTATATGCGGAGTATGTGCACTATCATCCTATTGACGACCTCTGTCTAGCCATCAATCTGGGGATGGAAGGCAGTGGATTTGGTGAGCTTGGTGTTCAATAGTGTCCAGAGGCTTGAGTAGAATGTGCTCAAGAACATGCTATCCCAATATAATATAATGGTCTACGGGATCCAAAAATGTACCCATACTCATTCAAAGAATATTTTCACAGTGTCCTCTGCTGTGATACTCTCCTTGTAGGCCGCCAATATAGGCATCTTAGAAAATTTGTCCACGACCACAAATACATAGTCATTACTGTTGGACACCTAATCCTCTATGGGTTGGTGTAGAATGTGAACAACCACGAGAGTCCAAGAGACCTTGGGGTGTGGAACCCAACGATCACACAAATGTACTATAAATGTATATCATCTCAATAATAATGCATTCAATGTTTATCATCCACCTTTCCTATTTACATTCCATGTGACTTTAACATGGTATCAAAATGGGCGTTTTCCTGTCCTACTCCATTCTAAGCCACTGATTTTGTGATTTCTATGTACTTGAAAGTTGGGCTATCAGTCCTGCATTTGATGAATATCTTTTCAACTAAATTTTAGTTGCATTCTATGCCTATGTAACTCCTCTTTCTTCCATTATTCGTGAAACGTGTTGTCCTGCCTTCAACACTATTTCCATTGGTTGTGAAAAGCATTGCCCTAAGCTTTCTTCAATAGTGTTTCCCTGAGTGCTTGCATGGTAACCATTTTTTTAATCTGCTTATCATTCTACAGATAACATTTCTCATATTATGGAAATCTTATGGGCATAACGTTATGGAAGCCAGTGGTAGATGGGGGCACTAATCATTATTGGTCAAAGTTGCATGGTCCAAGAGAGAAACACACATGAGCCTTTTTGTCATATCGATATTCGGGCAATCTTGAAGAAGTATACACCTCCTTCTTGGCAGCATTCCCCTGGTCCTGAGCTTGGTACCATCGATTCCTCTACTTATGGGCAGGCTGAGTCATCGGTGCCTGATTGACCCCATCTCTCTCCTTCACCTTATGTTCGGTCTCTTCCTGGTGTTTCTTTGCAATAAGCCTTAAGGTTTCTTCCTTTTCCCTATTGAGAGCCTCTTCCCACATAATATTTGCATAAGTCCAGACGACAACATTGGGGGTCTTGTCGTCCATGGCGGAGGCATCATTTCTGTCAGGGGAAATAATTTTGTTAAGCCTCCTCTTCCTGTAATCATCTTCTCTATCAATAATCCACTGGTGTTTCTTGAACCCGAAATCATCCTCCTCCTCCGCTACGCCTCTTGGAAAATCCTTTAACACTGGTTTGGGCATAGTGTACGAGGCCAATTTCCGAGCAACCTCTCTTTCAGTAGGATCTTGATCCTCTTCTTCCCCGTTCAATGGAATGGAGCGTTCATAAGCCTCGAACTTGTTAATTCCACCATACAAATCTGCATCAAAAGTTATAGCCAAAAGTGATGCAAGCTCTTGTTCCTTCTTCTGCCTTTCCTCCTGAATTCTGGCAATATCAACATCGAGAGTATCCATTTCTATGAACAAACCCTAGTGACACTATCTAGGGTTTTAAAATAATCAAAGCCCTACTTGATGCAAACCTGAAGAAAAAGGAAACCCAAATGTAAAACCTCGATTTCCGACGGTTCAAAGCCCTCCAAGATTGTTTCGTTGGTATGTGGACTAAGGGGTATCGGCATCCTTGATTCTTACTGAGTTATTTATTAGCAGAAGATCAAAGAGGATGTGTTTATTTATGAGCAGAAGAAGTTTTGTAGCAGTGTGGCAGTGAAGGAGGAAGAGTCATTCTTTTGTGCACCCAATTATCACTTGCGGTTCTCCTACAGTTCCAGATTTGTGTGCCTATTGGATCGCTTTTTGTATGCATGTAGCCACCTATACATCAGAGGCCGAGTTGATTTCTTACACCTGTAGGAGATTTTTTTTGAGCGAAAGACAAGTTGTTCTCATCTCTGTAGCTGGCTAGCAACCTATCACTACAGATCTGCATTTCCTATTCCTGCAGCAGCTTGTTTGGAATGCCAAGTTGGCCTCAAATAGTCCCATATCAACCCATTCAATCTTTGTCCATTGGGATAAATTACCAAGTGTATTCTCTGCATTAGCATTGTAAAAGTTTGGGGTTGCTCTCTATGCTGGTATGGAACATTGAAGGTTGCGAACTGAGCTTTATTTATTTTAGATTATTGTTGATGAATTGAGTTGACCTATTGAAGTTTAAAAATGACTCAAATTGGCAATTTATTAGAGATATTAAGAACTCTAATTATGTCAACTACTGAAAGAACAATCAATATTAGCAAGGAAACTCTTTTTGACATTCAAACTTGCTTGCAACATACATAAGAGAAGATTGATTTTTTGCAGCTTGAATCTCAGCTTCAACAAGATGAGTTGCAACAGTGTAATAATCATGACATACATCAACAACCAACAAGTCATGAAGTCAGTAATGTTGAGTTTGATCCCCATCAAGTGCCAATTTCAAGAGAAGTTTCGCATAAAGATGCAAAAATTCACCCTGCACTTCCCAAACAAATCATCAAACCTTGGGAAGAGCTTGTCCACAACAAGCACATAACAGGTCTTGGATATGATAAGGAGGTGTCCTTTCATATTCCAGACTACTCCAAGCCAATCTAATTTCAAGGTGCTAGATTTCTTCAGGATGGTTCATCTTCATCTGCTCCTCATGACTGTTCACCTTCAACTGTTTCAGATTCTGGTCCTCTTCCACACCACCCACAACAAATTGTGAAATGCCAACATTGTGACCAAGTTGGCCATATGAAATATCATTGTTTTGATCCTCATCCATGTTACCGTTGTCATAAAATTACCCATTCTTCACACAAATGCTTCAGAAACAAGCCTACTACAAGACCAAAGATTCATCTTGGATGGATCACTTTTTGGCAATGGGCATCAACAGCCAAGAAGATATTTCAGTCATATGTCTGAACTTGTTCTAGAGTATTGAACAATCTTGCAGTTGAGTTTTCTCCATCATCTCACCTTGTATCTAACAGGGGGGGAAGTGATTGTCATCTACAAGATTCAAAGCCACATCAAGTGAGCTTGAGCCACAACCTGCCATACTAGATTTAGAGTTGTAGCCAGAGATAAAGATGCCCCTGAGCATGCCTTCAATTGGTGATGCCTCTTCAAAGAATTGGGGACAATTCCTCTTGCAGAATACTTCAGCTTCTTGTCATTTTTGGAAGAGTTCTAGGAATTGCATTAAGCATTCTAGAGCTGTTGGTCATCCTTAAACCATCACAGATTGAGACCTCCCTTTTCAGGTTGAGGTTATCCATTTTTATGCGGGGTGAGACCTCCCTTTCAAGGTTTAAGGTTTCCCTCTTCAAAACATGAGGAGCACTTCCTCTAGCAGAAGACCTCGGCTTCATGCCAGATTTGGAAGAGTTCCGCGAACTAAACTAAGCATTCCAGTGGTGGTGGTCATCCTTAAACCACCCCCCTTATACCAACATTTCAGAGAGCACATTCAACCTAGTGTTGTCATGCATTTTTTCACATTTTGTATTACAGTTCTCTTCTTGGACTCATACATACCCATTTGGATGAAGGGGGGGAATGTTGGACACTTGATCCTTTATGGGTTGGTGTGGAATGTCAACAACCATGAGAGTCCAAGAGACCTTGGGATGTGGAACCCAACGGTCACACAAATGTACTATAAATGTATATCATGTCAATAATAATGCATTCAATGTTTATCATCCACCTTTCCTATTTACATTCCATGTGACTTTAACAATTACCATGCTTGGTAGAAGGGAGGCGAGACATATAGTCCATGGAGATGGATTCCCATGGTTGGTTTGGAGTAGGCAAAGGAGTGTACAAGCCTTGCTTCTTGATGGTTGGCTTGGTGATGGCGCATGCAGTGCAAGATCTGATATATTTCCCAACATTCAGTCATAGTTTGGGCCAATAAAAGTACTTTTGTAGTACAACCACAATTTTCTCCACACCAAAGTGTCCCGTGAACCGACTGTAGTGCGCCTCCCAAATCAGCTTCGCACGCTCGCTTGAAGGAACACAAAGGTGGCCCAAGTAGCATAATAATTCATCTTGGAGGTGGAAATCAAGAACTTGCTTGCTAGCTACTAGCATCTGGTACGCCGAGGTGAACTCTGGATCATTTTTGTATAGTTGCGACCATCTAGAGGTCTCGTGAACACAAGAGTTGAGAATAGTAGTCAGTGTTGTAACTAGGGGCCGAGTGAGGCAGTCTGCAACATGATTGGTGTTGCCCTTTTTTTGTTTAATGTTCAACTGGAATTGTTGTAGATATGTAGACCACTTCTAATGGAAAACCTTCTACAACTTCCCCTGTGTCTATATAACTAAAGAGGTCGTCGATTGGTGTGGATGGCCATCTCCTTCCCCAGAATGTAGTGCTTCCATTGTCAAAAAGCTTGAACGATGGAATACATTTCTTTATCATAGGTGGGGTACTTCCAAATTGTATCAGAAAGTCTCTCACAATGATAGGCCACTGCGTTGGGTTGTGTTATATTATTTCCATGACTAGCCCACGTAGTTAACAGGGGGGTTAGAGGGGGGTGTTGAGGGGGGGCAGAGCTCCCCCTTCGTTGCACTGATTGGGTAGCGGGGGGGTCACAGGGGGTTTGAGGGGTGCAGTTAACCCCACTTTATGGTGTCCAAGGCAGCGCCCCGAAAATTTTTGGTTTTGGAACCTATGTTAGGTTGGGCGGACTCACCTATGGTTTTGTGCATGATTTTTGCACATGTTTTTGGATGCGATGGTTTTCGGTCCATGGTTTTGGACGCAATGGTTTTCGGTCCATGATATTGGATGCTTTGGCATGTATAAATATGTATTGTAACATTGAAATGACAATAATAAAAAATCAAGCTGCTAGTCCCAGTTTTGGGATCCAGGGGAAAATCTATGTGTATATGTGTTTTATGTGTTATGCTCTCGCATTGTTTATTTTCTGTGTTTTAGAATTCGTATTCAGGTAATTTCTGTGTGGGGTTAAAACCTACATTTGGTATCGGAGTTGTTTTGGCTTCAAGGGGACACCTTTGTTGCTGAGGGGTTTCGCTCAGGCCTGTGGTAGACCCTGTTCAGTAGGAGATCTGCAGGATCGATTCTGGTAGTGAAAGAAGATGGCGAGTAGTGGAAAGATAGAGATCAAGAAATTTAATGGTTAGAGTTGGGAGTTGTGGAAACTCAAGATGGACGATCTGTTGGTGGATAAAGATTAGCAGATCACGATAGATCCAGGTACTAAACCAACAGGAGTTTCTGATGAAGAATGGAAGAAGTTGGATCGGAAGGCAAAGAGCACAATACGATTATGTGTCTCAGATTCAATATTGCTAAATGTATCAAGGGAAGCTACGGTGAAGGCTTTGTGGGACAAGTTAGGGAGTTTGTACCAATCTAAGTCTCTGGTGAATAAATTGTTCCTACAGAAAAAGCTATATAACCTGAGGATGAAAGATGGAGACTTGGTGACAGAGCATCTAAATGCGTTTAATACTG
>APFE030794640.1:62033-72365 GCA_000404065.3 Pinus taeda | reverse complement strand
CTAAGGAGGCTAAGCCTTAGTCAAAAGATTGGTTTGAAATAGTTACTTGAAGTCTTCCTGGTTTGCAGCCTTCCAGGGCTTGATTTTGAGATAACAGATAGTTTCTTGGGTGCCTATTTTTAGGCTGTCATATTCTGATAAAATGTGGAGGGGATCTTTCTTCTTTTCCCATCTATTTAAGAAAGTTCGATAAAGATCTTGTAGGTCATTAATACTATTTGCAAGAAGGGCTCTAAACCAAGTTCTAACATCTCCAGTCAAACTTTGAACAAATACTCTCATTCTAACATCATCAGCATCAACCTCATATATTTCAAAATAGTCTGTCATTTTCTTGGTATGTTGTTAAGCTGTGTAAGTGTCAGTACCATCAAATGGGGTAATCTGATAGTCTTGGGGCATAGCCCCTGGGTTGGCAGGTAAGTGCAAAGGAGAATACCTATTTGCCATGATTGCAGGAATAGATGAGGCAACTGGTGAGGTAGGGATGACAATGGGAATGTGAGTTGTGGATGGAGGGGTGGAAGTTGTAGCTTGAGGTTGGGAAGTCTGAGGTGTTGATGATGGACTTGGAGGAGCAGTAGTGATCAGAGAAAAGTTTGGTGTTCCTTCAGAGGTAAGTTCAGATTGAATGGAATTCTGCAGATGTCTATTAAGATGTGAAGTTACAACTTCAAGCTGTAAATATTCAAGAAATACAGGATCATGAACTATGTGGGCTAACTAAAATTCCGAAAAGGTAACAAATAAATGGGTTTCGAACCATTCATCAAAAGGTTCGTCCTCAAGGTAAACCCACTTCACAGGACAAGATCTTGATCTGTATAGAGGCCGAGGACTAGCAAAATTGTCTTGGCTTTCTTGCCTCCTAAGAATCCTAGGAATCAGGATTAGATCTGTTGTAACGAGTCCTTTCTGAAGCCAAGTTTCTAGGTATATTTTTGGGTTTTTCTCTAAATGGGTCTAACAATACAACTTTAACACTTTCTTTAAGAAGCTTTTAGATATGGGTTTTGAACTTTCTCAAAGACTTTATTTGACAGGAGGAATTGATCAAGTATTTGAAACCAAATGTCCAATCCATAAGCTAGACCGGAGATAGGTTGAAGTAGCTTTCATTTACTTCTACAATTGCAAAGCAAGAGCATTTCAAAGGATACCTGGCTAGCTTCAGGCTCCGTCTGTAGCTTAGAAAGCAGAAAATAGTAACAAACAAATTATTCAGTTCCCCAGTGGAGTCGCCACTATGTTATCACTCAGGTTTTCCCAAAAGTTGTAAGAAAGGGAAAGGAGGCCGAGATAACCACAAACCAATCTTTTAGACACAAATTCTAGCCAATCTGCATCCAGAGAGGGCTCTCTCTTTAAGTTTTAGCTTTGTTTTTTGAAAGGTATTAGGCTAGTTATGAAGTTTAGGAGTTTTGTTTGAGTTTGGGTGGTGAGATTCAATATCAAAGGGATAAGACTCAGTAGTTTAGGCCATTGTGCTAATTGAGTCAAGTAAGATGGCTTTACTGAATTTGAGTTTTTTAACAAAATATGGTTTCACAGAGCAAGGTAATCAAACAGGGAACAAATAAAGACTTAGAATAATGGAATAGGTTTCAAAAATGGGTGAAGGGCAATTAAGTATCCTTCAACCTATTTCAAGAGGGAACTTGGATGATCACTGATAAAGAGCAGTTAAGTATTCTTTGACAAATAATCAAAGTGACAAAACTAGCAAACAGGAGCAACTAAGATTTCACTATTTATTCTAATTCAGAAGAAAACATAGAGAATAATAAAGTTTGAAGACAGAGTGCAATCAAGCATATTCTAAATTACTCATTTTTGTTTATCATTCAAAGGTGAAATAAAGGTGATATAATAAACAAGGAAAACTTTAAAACATAAGGTATAAAGGACTTATTGATTCGATGTTTGATTCAAGAAATCTGTGAAAATTCCTTTCCCTCATTTTTTTGTCCAGCAAGCCATACGAAAATTAGATCCAATCAACACTTTATTCCAAAAAACCAGTATTACAGCAATGTATATGAATCCACCTTCAATACTCCAATTGAGGGAATATTTATACAAAAATATTTTACACTAAATATCTCATAACAGACAGATATATTCTGGTGATGACAAATCATTTTTACAAGAAAATAGAGACAGTTAGTCTCAAAGATAGGAGAAAAGAAAATAGATGTTGTGTTATTCCTATTTGTGCTAAGTGTGCTGGAGGCAGGTCCTTTTATTTGGCTTGTTGCTGTCTTCTTTAGTAATTTCATGTTGGATGCCCTGTTTTGACTGATACTCTTTACCTGCTCTAATACTCTTCGACCTGTTTTGACCACTGTTCACCTTTATTCATCTTTGTTTATCTCAATAAGGTAAATAGCCCAAAATTTACATTTTACCAAAGGTAAATTTATAAAATTTCTGACATATCTTCCCACCATTTCTACTTTGGCAATTTGTGTTTCTGAAGTTTCCTGAGAGTTTCATCAGTCTCTATATATCTGAAAAAGTTAGGCTGAATGGTGAATAGATGTTTTACCTCATGCTCAATGTAGAATAAGTTCTCTAAGCTGTCATAGAGAACTCGACCTATGGGAAGTGCTTTTACTCCTAATGCACTTGATGATGGGCCAACTTGATTGCTAGCATACTTATTTAATTTATCTACATAATCAATGTGTTTCATCAATTTGTCATTAATGACCATAGGACATGGTAGCCCTTTACTCTGCAAAACTGTGAACTTCTCTATAAAAGAATTGATTTCTACTTGCATATATTTGCACCTTCTCTCTAAGTTCTGCATCAAGGTTCTCCTGGTTACAACTCTTTTGATTTCCAAAATGGTGTCTGTCCTGTTAGAGATGCCAAGTACTTCCAGCTGTTCTTAGTTCCTATTATTCAAAAATTGTTAAGCCGATTGGCTTCCTCTGGCATTTTACCCAACTATGCTCTTGTTTGCTGAATTGTTCCATGGGCTCTTTTTATTAAGTTGATATGTTCATAGATCACTTGGATAGATGGCCATATTTCATTTATAGACTAAATGATATTAGCCCAAAGGTTTTCCTGATTTCTACCGAGGGTTTATCAAAAGTGAGTTCTTGTTCTAAGGTTTTCACTTTACCTTCCAAGGCTTTAATCTCTCTAGTTTTTTCCACGACACTTATTTTGGAGATATCATAATTTTTCTCTGCCTTAGCCAATTGTTATTTCACTTGTTTCAACTCTATAACCTGTAATCTCAATTCTTCCATGGCCTTTATCAATTCTTCTGTGCTCATATTAGTACTGCTGCCTGGTGCATTACCTGTTGTTGATGTACCTGTTGCAATTGTACCTGTAATTACCTCTGTTGTGACTGCTGGGACATTTGGAGCTAATGTTGTTCCAAGTGTAGAGGGGATTGCAGTTGAGACTATGGGGATTACCTCAGGAGGCTGAGAGGTCAACTCTCCCTGCTTTTCCTTTAGTGCTTTTTCTAATGCTTTCTCTGTATCATTCAGTCTTTCATTAAGTTTCACGAGCAGGTCCATCATATCCTCTTCTGATTTCTATTGTATAACTTATGCAGTTTGTGGATGCGTTGAAGGAGGTAGCTTCAGCTGTTTCCTCAGGGCAGCAATGTCCTCTTCTTTCTTCTTAATTAGTGCCTTTATACCTTTAGCATCTTTGGGATCATGTCCTAATCCAATGATGATCTCTTCTAATGATTTGATCCTGTTATCCTTGGCCAAAGAAGAGGCTTTCTCCAAATGTAATTGAGTTGTTGTGTTGTCCAAGGAATTTTGCAATTTGTGGGCCAACATTGCTTTATCAGCCAGTGTGGAATAAACCATTTGCCCAGTCTTCTTGTGAAGTTCAATTTGGTCCATAGGATGAATATCTTTGGCCAGGACCTCCAAGTTTGTCCTGATATAGTCTGCTGATGACTTGGGTTGCTGCACCTTTGGCTTAAAATAACTCATTAACATTTTACCTTCTTTAATGTCATAGGCTGACATTAATCTTTGCTGGTTTGTGGGGGCCATTTTCATATATTGACCGTAAATTTGAAGCCTTATTGGGTCATTCCTAACCTTTATCTCTGTGAAATTTTTCTTAATGTCTGAGGCTTGTTTGCTTTGTGGCCTGGTGAAATATACTTCTAAACTGTGTTGTCTTTCTAGCTCCTGCCTTTGTGAGCTAGTTGAGGTTCCTCCCAATGGTGGAGTTTGTTGGCTGGTTGTTCTTTCACCTCTTCGACTATCAGTAGTCTCTTCAATGATTTCCTCTTCTGAAAGACGATTTAGTCTTTGTCTCTTTGCTCCAGGTTGTTCTGTTGGTCCACTGATAGGTGTGATGGTTTCTCTGTCTCTCTTTTTATGTCTTTCTTCATTTAGAGGAGTTTGCAATGCTGGGCTTTCTGCTGCTTTAGTTTGGGCTAGAGGAATTTGCACTTGACTCTGTTCTCTAGACATTGCAGGTTGATTTGTCACTGTAGGCTACTCTGTGGTCTCTATTTCTTTGCCTTTGGAAGTCCCTGTTGCTGGCATGTTGGTTTCCTGTGCATGCTACTGGGAAGTTGTAGCAGAGGATGTACCAATTTCTAATTGTTGAGGCAGCTTGAATGATACCTGTCCCAAAGAGTACAGGTCAAGGGTTTTTTCAAGATCTTTCATAGCATTTTCCATATTTTCTTGCTCACTAATTTCTTCTATTAGGTTCCCTTCTACCCATTCATCTTGATTTGAAAATTGTTCATTTTTTGGGATCCTATGATGTATATAAACTAACAGCCTGTTTCTTGTCCTTCTGTCACATATGAAACTATTTGGATCATATGGAACCCACCAAAAACTCTTCTTCAATCTAAGGTGGTCTTCTAAAATCC
Organism: Pinus taeda; assembly: GCA_000404065.3. Lineage (NCBI taxonomy): Eukaryota > Viridiplantae > Streptophyta > Pinopsida > Pinales > Pinaceae > Pinus > Pinus taeda. The sequence continues at coordinate 67,483 of APFE030794640.1, read as the reverse complement.
TTTCAGCTTCTTGCCATGCATCTCTAGATTTGATGACAAAAGGTCCTAGCTAGTTCTTTATTCTTAACTTGGCTTCCTTCTTTGCACCACAAAAATGGACTAAGTCTGCATTGATAATCTATCTGAAATACTCTAGTACAAACAATCTCCTGAGCACATATTTAGGCAACTTGAAAGGGAAAAGTTCACACCCATACATTCTAATTTCGGTGTGATTTTGGTACAGGTACCAGTCACCTATCCTATACTGCTTGGAGAATTGGAGAATCTTCTTCATGTCACCAGTGATTCTAGGAGGGGGGACTCCTATCAACAGAGTGGATGCTGGATGTACAAATAAGTCAATGAATTCATTATAGGTATAAGGGGACTCCAGAGTTTTATGAAATATTGAGCTCCAAAAGATCACAAACCTTCGATTTTCTTTTGAGTCCAATTTCTTGATAGGGAAAGGAAAGTTGTCTGGTTGATGATATAACAAAAGATGGTATATAAAATATGTGTATTTGAAAACTCCTTCCCTATCTAATTTCATGAATTGATCATGGATTTTATTGGCAATGAAAGTGGCATAGTCATACCTGACAGCAGGGGGCTGTCCAGGAGCAAATATTGACAACAAAACTAGAGTAATAATATCAATATATTCACTGGTATTAAATCCCATGATCATGGATATCATGTCAACAATAAGTTTACCTGGTTCAGTGAAAAAGGTCTACAGATAAGGAGGTGGACCTTTGGGTTGATAGTTTGGTAACATAAACATCTGAGCAATACGGGTTATCTCTGATTTGGGCAACTGAGGGGTTTTTTCAAGTAGATATCCCAGGGAAAGAGGAGCAAGTGGCTAAGTAGAATGGAATTGTATCATTTCATTAATGGACTTAGCAGTTATGGGAAAAAGAACAGTTTGGAATGGGGACATAACTACTCTATGGATAGGGTCATAGTTAGCACAACATTGATGAATGATATTTGGGAAAACATGGACTGAAGGGAGGAAATACATGGGAAGATTGGATTCCCACAGTCCAAAAATATCAGAATTATGCAGATGACTATCTCTAATTTGGCAAAATATTTTAACGTAGTTACTATCACCAGATAGGTCTTTTATCTGAAAATCTTTGTCAGCCAGGGGTAAATAATCTAAGTCTTTATGGGGTGCATTCATGGGCGCGACATTCAGGGCTATGGGAGTTTCCATATTTGGTTCTTGTGTGTTCAAAATGGAATTCGGGCTTTCTATGGGAAAAATGAACTAAACAGCAGTTTTGGGGTCTTTTTTGGTAATGGCAGACTGTCTTTAACTTGAATTCGGTTTTCTCTGGTAGAATTCCTAGTGGAAAATTGAAATTGCAAGGTTGCAGGGAAAAAATGGATAAATACCTTGATTAAGGAGGAAAACCGTACAATGGCAGGTTGGTTGATAGGCTGCGAAGCTCGTATTGTAGTCTTGCTGGTCAGGTGGCAGGCTGAATGCTTGAACAGTCGATTGGACGTTAATTTTCATGAGAGCACAGTCTATAGAGAATAGTGGTGAAAATGACGTTTATCATTGTTTTTAATGAAATTCAGGTTGGCGAGACTTTTTGGCATTTATTTGGTGGATGACGTCAGCGTGACGAGACGTTTTTTCGTTAGCGAAAGGTGGTAAGCGGTTTGATCGCACTGCTTTTGGAGTCGGGCGGTTTTAGACGGAGGGTGAGCAAGCATATGGAACGGGCAACACATGGCAGAGGTACGGTGGAAAATCGCCTGGTGATTGCGAGTTAAAGTGCGGTCACCAGGGGGGTCGTGATATCGTCATCGACCGTCGGATGAGAAAGCAGAGATCGGACGGCGGACGGGCAGGGGATATGGCGGGTTGTTAACTGCGGCTAGCCTGGCACGATAAAATGTGTTTTAATTGTTTTGGGGCTATTTTGATTGGTCGGGGGGCGATTATTAATTAACCCAAATGATTAATTAATCCCATACTGCATGGCAGGGAAGGTTAACAAACTCTGGATAAGTCTATTGATCCCTATTAAGTATATAATGGTTATATACCATCGGGGCGGGAATTATATAAAGTGTCAAGATTTTATATAGTTAAATAATACGGGAAGGGAATATTTTTTCGGGATTTATAATAATAGTTAGAAATTAATATGAAACAGAATGAAAATTAAGTGCTAAGCCAATGTTAAAAATTCACATAAAAACTTAGGCTAAAGTGAAAAAAGGGGGTTTTCAAGTGATATTTATGTATTTCTTAACTAAAATAGGTTTTTTCACTTAGGCAAACTTTATGAAATGAAATGAATGACGGATGGATGATTTATGAGTACTAAGGATTTTTTAGATCATTGGGCCGAGGGTCCAGTCCCTCCAGAAGTCAGAGAAATGCTCTGAGCCCCTTTGACTTTTAAAGACCTTAATACTTAGGGGAAATTAGTGAAGTATTTTAGGGAAAATGTGAATGGGAGTTAGTTATTTAACCTTGTCTTGTTTGAACTACATCAAGTGAAATATCTGCCTTGCACTTTGTGATAAAATAAAAGTTAATCACATTTAGAATCATTTTTCATCACAAGTATCATTCTGCAACATCATCTACCTACCCTACCTACTTTAGCCTGACATTTTTTCTTCTTTATTTGGGTGCACTTAAACTAGCAAACCCTTATCAAATCATCCTTTTCTTTTACATGGAAAGCCTACCTAAGTCTACACTTATTACATCCAAGGGCTCAGATTAAACTGTTGAACTCCTTTTTATTTACTCTCCCTATCTACTCATCTGCCAAGATTAAACAGTTTGGTCAGATTTTATTCTCTATTCTACAACATGAAATTCAAATATGAATGAGCCAAGTTTAAACTGTTTGACTCTTCATAAATTGTGGCAAAAGTTTAACAAGCTGCACACAATTACTTATTACAGAAAATGAAAAAGTAGTGGCATTTGGACTTGCACACTTTCCTGGTCTATTTTGTTTTGGGTTCATTTCCTTCACTTTTTTGACCATTTTATTCTTTTTACCCTTTGATTTTTCTTTTAGGGTATACCTTCTTTACATTTTTTAAATTTTTTTATTTTTTGACAATATGGAAAACTTTTGCAACAAGAAAAGGTATGAAAATATTACGGAGCTCATCAAGTCAATCATGAAATATAACACCTATTAGTATAGGAGCATAACACATGGAACGATGTTGCTAATCCCAAAGTTTTAGTTCTTCGATAGATCTTTCTAATGAGATATTGTGTGCATCAAACAGAGATCATATGCCAAAGTTACGACCTCGGGAATTTGATGTACCAATTTACCCAAACGGGGTCCACAGTTTGTCGTTTTGTCTTCTAGGGTTAGGTTTTTGGATGTTTATGGTTTTCCATTGTTTCTCAATAATAAATAGGCCTTCGAGCCTCATTGTAACACAGTTTAGAGGCATGTAGCCACCACATCTTTTCTTAGAAACAAGCTACCATCACCCTAGTTGGTTTATTTCCATTTTTGTTTGTAAGCATATTTTAGTATTTTTTATTAATGAAATTAATTATTATTTCCGTTGCATCTCTTTTTTTATGGTTATCTCTGTAATTTGTTGCATTCCTGTTTAAATTTGGATCAGTGGTATCAGAGGGGTTTGTTTTTTCCTCTGTTTTTCTTTGCATGTCCCCAACGAGGTCGGGATATAAGAAGTTAGGGCTTGAATTGGTCGAACCTTTGCAAGACCAGCCTCACAAATCCCAACGACCTCCCATGGCAGATGAAAAGAAAGACGAGGGGGAAGGATATCCTATCAAAATCTTTCTCGAAGAAGCCCTCGAATGAAAAAGGAACGAGATGATGGATATCTTTGCCCAGATCCTTCAGTAGATACCCAAGGGCGACACATCGGCTTCCAACAACTACTTTAGAAACGCCACAACATTTAAGGTACAAGTTAATTTTGAAATCCCCATATTCGAGGGTTAGATAGACGCAGATGTAATTGATAAATGGTTAAATCTGCTAGAGGGTTATTTTTCTGTTCATGATTTTTCCAGTCGGGAAAAGATTATTTTCGCTCTTCTCAAAGTATTCCCCCATGTCAAGGACTGGTGGGAAACCTACTGTGAGTAGAAGGATGAAAGTACAGGCTCACTACTTTCAGCTGCACCCACTTGGAATTCATTCCGATATGCCATCAAGGAGTAGTACTACCGTATCAAAATCTATGAGGATCAATACATAAAGTGGACCACGCTGCGGCAGGGAAGGGACTAAGACGTGTCAGAATTTACCAATATTTTTCATACCCTTCCCACAAAGTTGGGTATCAAGGATTCGGAGCAGCATTTGGTACTCAAATACCGTAGCTACCTACACAAGTACATCCAAGAAGAAATAGAATTCCTGAACATATCCTCGCTCGGCATGACTTACCGATATGCAATCAAGGTCGAGCAAAAGTTTAAACAAAAGAAGTGAGACTTTGGATCTGCAAATCCGAAGCAAAGGAAAGGTGCCCCAAAATAGCAAAATAAAGGACAAAGCCAAGGCGGGGTAGCCCAAGGCAACCCACCAAAGCTGCAAGTAAAGAACAACACCGCGAAGCTGAAAAAGGACACGAGAAAGTGGTGTGAGTTCCATAAGAGCTCCACTCACAACAAAAGTGAGTGTCGAGCCAAGCAGTCACTGGTGGCTAAGCTAAAGGTTTCAGAATCAAATGTGTGTTCTAAATCTAAGTCATAACTCGACAAGGGGGATGACAAAGGGAAGCAAATTATCGATGCACAGCCCAATGCCACCGTTTCCACCATGAAGATCCTAAAGGAGAAACCCGAAGATCCAGAGGAGGAGGAGCGTCTCTTCCACTCCCAGATGTGGGTAAAGGGATCCCCACTATAGTTCACTATCGACAGTGGGAGCCAAAAGAAGCTCCTTTCAGTAGAGGTTGTGAAGCGACTGAGCTTACCAACCACATCACATCCACAACCGTACACCATCGATTGGCTTCACTAGGGACGGGATCTTCACGTGAGCCAGTAGTGTCGCCTTCCATACAAAATCAAGCTCTTCATGGATGAGGTATTGTGTGGCATTTCTCCCCTTGAAGTTTGTGATGTATTATTGATACAACCATACTTGTGGAAGAAACATGCTGGGTATGAATCAAGGCCCTGTGCTGTGATTGTTACTTTGGGAAATAAGTTGTACAGGATGCCAAACATAGCATCACCTATCACCATCTCTTTGGTTACTGCAAAACAATGCAGTAAGCTCATTTCCAAAACTGGGAAATTTTTTTCCTAATGATACGCCCTCAAGGAAAGAAGAAGACGTTGGCCACGACCTCCCAACAGGGCCCCTCCGCATGAAAAATATAGATGGACAAGGTCATGGAGGAGTACAAGGACATCTTCACCTCAACCATAGGGGTTCCTCTACACTATCAAGTCAAGCACTCCATCA
>APFE030794640.1:40615-59250 GCA_000404065.3 Pinus taeda | reverse complement strand
GATGCAATACATACCTTTTGTAACAGTGGTGCACCATGTAGATCAAAATATTGCTCCATCTGACGTATCCAATTTACCGGATCCTTGCCATCAAACTTCCTCATCTTGCTTTTTCTTGATTTTAGGAGCTCGATCTTGAAATGACTGTACCTCCGTACTTTCAGATCTTTAGGTTCTGAAACTACGACCTGTAGTAGTCCTCTATGTCCTCTTTCCAATGCCACCAGTCTGACCCCAATTGGGTTCTCCAATGAAGCGTTATGCCAAATCTCCCATAGTGACCTGATTATAGCCTAATTCAGTAGAGCGAACTTGTATGATGTGCCACGTGCCCTGTTTTGACCTTTGGCTTTGAAAAATATATACACGAAACTACAGTCCGTCCTATTTCTGTACCTTCTTACGCAATTTCAATCTAATGCTCAAAGGGAAAGTTATGATGATTTTCCCTAGGTCACCTGTTTTGAATGTAATTCAGGATTATGCAAAAGGACCAACTTCCTCAGTTCATATCTCCGAAAATATAGTGCAAAAAGCTCTGAAATTCGGACCCAAGATTTAGTGCGATGTCTTTTCAAATGGGTTTGTTTTTCGACTTCTGAAACATCGCAGAAAAAACATTATAGCGAGAATTCCACGATGACCTATTTGGAGCAGCGAAACCCTAGAATCCAAAGCTCTGATACCAAATGTTATGAAACCAGCTCAAGAAAAGATAGAAAAGATAGATCAACACCTTAGAATTCAGCCTCTTCGAGGGGGCAAACTCCTTTACATTACATAAATGAACAATTCTTGGATGATTCAAATGAAAAGACATCCTCTCTATATATAGGAGTTTAAGGAGTCATAACATAATCAAAGCCTACATAACAATAATAATGTAAGGGCACAATAATAACAATAGTGGTCTTCTATGGGGCACAATAGTAGCAATATGGGCACTACATGGGTACATCAATATAATAAGTGGGTTGTAGAATAACAATAAGGGGTTACACTAGTAGTATAGGGGCCTAACACAGTGAGACACTGTCAGACACAGTCCAGAAGTATCCCACTTATGAAAAAGAGATGTATTCCATTGTGCAGGCATGACGATAATGGAAGCATTACATTTTGGGGAAGGAAATGGTCATCCACATAGACCACCAACCCCTACAATTCATACAGACCCAAGGGAAATTGCAAAATGTTCGCCATTAGAAGTGGTCCACATACCTGCAACAGTTCCATTTGAATATCAAGTATAAGAAGGGCAACACCAATAATATTGCAGATTACCTCAGTCGACCACCAATCATGGCGTTAACCACCATACTCAACTCTTGTGGGCACGAGACTTCTAATTGGCCACTTCTCTACAAAAGCGACGCAGAATTCAGCCACACATACTAGACACTCTTGGAGGTTCAACATGTTCCAGATTTTCACCTCCAGGAAGCCTTGTTATGCCACCTGGGTCACCTTTTTGTTCCTTTAAGCGAGCGTGCCAAGATGATTTGGGAAGCACACTACAGTCGGGTTGCTAGGCATTTCGAAGTCGAGAAAACCGTGGCAGTACTGTAGAAGTATTTCTATTAGCCGACTCTTTGATAGGATGTCAGGAAGTACATCAGATCATGCACTACCTGCGCCATTGCCAAACTGACCATCAAGAAGTAAGGCATCTATACCCCACTGCCTACCCCTAGTCGACCTTGGGGATCCATCTCCATGGATTACATGTCAGGCCTTCCTTCCACTAAGCATGGAAATGACTATGTTTTTGTGGTCATCGACAGGTTCTCAAAGATGGCCATTATGGCAACCTGTAAGAAGAATATCACAGCAGAAGCCACTGCTAAACTCTTCTTTGAACGAGTGTGGGTACACTTTGGGATCCCATAGTCTATCATCTCAGATCGAGACAGAAGGTTCCTTAGTACATTTTGGTGCAGTCTCTGGTCAATGCTAGGCACCAAACTCAATAAGTCCACAACCATCCATCCTCAAACTGATGGCTAGACAGAGGTTGTCAACAGGATGATCGTACACATTCTTTGCATGTACAACTCAAAGCATCCATTCACATGGGATGAGAGCCTCCCCTATGTTCAGCACAACTACAATCGGGCTCTGCATAGCTCGACTGGCCCCAAATCTTTTCAAGTGGGCTTGGGATTCCAACCACTATGTCCCATTGATGTGGCCATGCCATTTGCAGCTACTCACGCAGATTTAGCTCATGTCCAGTCTGAAACAGATAAACAAACAACTTCATTGAGCACATCCAACATATTTTCCAATAGGTCCATGACATTATGGGGAAATCAAATGGAAAGTACAAGCAGCGACATGATCAACATCAGGTGCCACACAAGTTTCAGGTGGGCGACAAAGTTTTGTTGCATTTTCAAAAGGAACGCCTTACCGGAGCCTATCGGAAACTTAGGACACTCCAATATGGGCCTTACACCATTACCAATGTTGTGGGAGACAATGCATTTGAGCTCAACATTCCCCCATTCCTTGGCCTGCACCCAGTGTTCAATGTGGACTGCCTTCAGCCATACTTTCCACCATTACTAGACAAATCCGACATTGTAGAACAACTCACACCCATAGAGTTAAATCCAGATTGCATGGAACAAGATGAAATTGATCAGATCATGGAAACACAGATCAAGCGCATTCACCAGCAAAATCTACAACTATATCGAGTTTTCAAAGCAGGCAAACTCCTTCACCAGGGCAAGTGGCACACCAGGGACCAAGTTCAGCAGAAGTTTCCTCATCTCATGGAGGAACTCAACGCAATGGGGACCATTGCTTCCTAAGGGGGGAGGAATAATCCAGGTGTATATTGGTGGCCACCCACCAATTCCACTTGGACCCCCACCATTGTTTCTTTCAGCTTTTCAGTTTCCTTAATTGTAGCACAGTTTACTATTTTTAGTAGCTTTTCGGGTCCTGAACTTTCGGAGTTATTTTGAGGTCCTAAACGACGTCGTTTTGGGAAAATTGGGAGAAACATGGGTCCATGGATCAATGTTTCTCTTCCCAAAGTTTTAGTTCTTAGATAGATCTTTCTAACAAGATATTGTACGCGTCAAACAGAGATCATATGCCAAAGTTACGACTCCAGGAAGTTGATGTACCAATTTACCCAAACAGGGCCCGCAATTTGGCGTTTCATCTTCTAGGGTTATGTTTTTGGATGTTTATGGTTTTCCATTATTTCTCAATAATAAATAGGCCTTCGAGCCTCATTGTAACACAATTCAGAGGCATGTAGCAGCCACATCTCTTCTCAGAGATACGCTACCATCGCCCTAGCTTGTTTCTTTCCATTTCTATTTGTAAGTATATTTTAGTATATTTCATTAAAGAAATTAAATATTATTTCCATTTCATCTCTGTGTTTATTGTTATCTCTGTAATTTTTTGCGTTCATGTTTAAATTCAAATCATCCATCCTCCTATCTCCTTGCTCAAATATGAGCTAATCCGAGCTCCTAAATAATAGGGAAGTCCATATTTCCTTATGTGTTAAAATAGAAACTAGGGCCAAACTCCATGTGGGTCAGCTTATTTATGGCAGCTGAGATTTTTATTGGATCCCTCTCGACGAGAGGTGTAGGATTGATCCTAAGATCATCCGTTTCCGATAAGTATTTATGGAGATATGAATTTATTTTGATTATGCAATTATTATCAAGCCGACCAGCGCTTATGTAGGCTCTAGAAGCCCAAACGTTATGTCTATTCAACCTATATGTTTTTGGTATAAATATATAAGGATTTGATGTCATTTGAAGACACATTTTCTTGAGTAGTCTCCTTCTCTCCATGTCTAGGTTTTTTGTGAAGGAGAGAGACACCATGACTGATATGCTGGTCATCAAAGTGATGCCCTAGCTGCTATACATTGCCCTAGCCATAGAGATCTGGCCACCATGAAGGAGGCCTCATATGCAGTCAAAAGAAAGGCCCTATCCGAGACTCTAACACGCTATGCTATAAACCCTTATACGCAGGCCCTAATATACTATCCAAAGAAGTATTAACACGGTGTTCATAGAGAAATTAACACGCTATTCATGAAGATATTTACATGCTATTCATGGAGATATTAACACGTTGTTCATGGAGATACTTACACGCTATTGATGGAGAAATTAACACATTTTTAATGGATATACTTACACGCTATTCATGGAGATATCCAACGCAGTCATGAATCTGCTGAGATATATTCATCTACGAAGTGAACCCTAACACGCTGATACATTGATATATTTATGGTACATTGATATACTTATGGTACGCTGATATATTTATGGTACGCTGATGTTGTAAACTCTAACACGCGTAATGAACGCAGTCAAGGCTCATAAGTAATGAAGGTAGTATACATGTGAACGCGGTCACATACATATATGGAATGCAGTCATGTATTGAACACTGTATATATGGAACGCAGTCATGTATTGAAGGCTGTACATATGAACACAGGACAACAATATATATATACATACATACATATATATATATATATATATACGCAGGCCCTAGATCTGGCAGCATGGTCACACACAATATATGCAGATATATAAACACAGGCCCTAGATCTGGCAGCGTGGTCACACAAAATATATACGCTAGGGTGATACAAGTTATACGCTATGTATGTATATGGACAGTGATATGCTATATATGAAGACTCGTATATTCTGACCTATGCTCATATACGCAAGCAAATCTGTAGTACAACATATATACATGGCAAGGTATATATATGCAGGTTATGGAAATAAATATCTATTCAGGCATAAGGATGTATTATCATAAGGATGCAGCTATGATATAATGATGCATGGGCAGCATGAAGCATGATGATTCGTGAGTAGTTTGAAGCATGATGAGATCATGGGCAGCATGAAGCATGATGATGAATAAGATCATGGACATGGACAACATGATGATAATCATGATTAGTGCAGCATGCAGTGGTGCAACAAGTGGACCAGATGCAGCACTACGATAGGTGAAGTCGTCACCTTGGAGAATCAGTTGAAGCAGAATGTCTTCAACTGATCTCATCATTATACAAAATGATCTATGTTAGATCTAGATAAGTCAAAGTGTTGACATCTATTGTAAATGTACTATCTCTCTCTCTCTTTCTCTGGTAAACTTTGAAGAACATAAAAGAAGAATTGATCAAGGGTTTCCCCACACATTGTGGGGTTTGTCCCTCGCTTGCACCACATCTTGTGTCCTCTTGTCTTGGCTTGTCTTCTGCAATTTATATTTATGTTCTATCTGCAGTTTACTTTATGCTGATGTGATTGCTAATATGGAAAAGAAATTAAATAAATTGCTCTAGCATAGAACATACCTGAAATTAACATGCAATCAAAGCTAAGGTGAAGACAATGCCCAAGCAAGAGTGAAAGAGCAATCACCAAAGACAGTGGGGATAAGAACGAAAGGATCAATGGGTTCCTCATAATTCACTCAGGGAGAAGTCGAAGCAGAGATGTTATCAGAATGGCGAAGTGGAAGTTTCTGATGGCCTACCTATAGATCACTTCATTGGGAAGATTGGATCTAAGGGTAGAAGGAAAGGTAGATGTCTTGGTTATGAGTTCAGCCCTTATGTGAAGGAGTGTTCGAATGACAGAGAAGCAAGACATCAAAGACACATCCGACTCTTCAAGGAAGCAAGGAACCCCAGGTAAGAAGAATCAAATATTGTTTTTGATAAGATAGAAAAGTGTTATCTTGTATTGGCCCTCACCTTCAGATTCTTTGGGAATCTGGCATATTGATTGTAGTGCTTCAAGGCACTTCATCGGATAGAAGGATGCACTCTCTAATTTGATAGAGATGGAAACAATCGTGGGATTACACTTGGAGCCGATGCCACCTATCCTGAAAAGGGAATGGAAGTCAAAGGTTTTATGGTGGCATTCATCAATGGAAAGGTATGTGTTTGAAAATTGAATTTTCGAAGATGTTTTTGAGTTCAAGGTTGTATCAAGTTGTAGGAAGTCCACTGGGGACCATGTCCATTGACACAACATCGGAGGTCTGTAAGTCAGATGGTGAAAGAGATGCCTGAATTAAAAAAGAACATGAAGGTACATGTCTGAGATGTACCAAAGGAAAATCTTACAAGGGGACCATTCCCCCTCATGTAGTAGGTCCATAGGTAACAACCCGTGGAGTTTGAAATTCATGAAAAAGAATCTCATGTATATAGGTGGAAGAAAGCCCTCTATGGCTTGAAGCAAGACACCCCAAGCATAGTATGAGAGGATCAACAGTTGTCTGATGAAGCCTAGATTCACTAGGAGTGAAATCTATCCAAACCATCTGAAGGTTGTGGATGATAGACCTCTCATACTGACACCTATGTCTGATAGGTGAAAACCCTCTCATTTGCAGAAGACAGAGGGAGTTGGATTTCGAATGTGGAAACATAAATTGCTAGCCTGTGACTACCTCGAGGATCTTAACTTTCAGAGGTTATATGGTAGTGATGTCGGACTTGATTTGGGAAATGCCTCTGAGTTTCTAAAACTCATTCGCGTTGATGTTCTTGGTGAACCTCCGTCTGAACATATGTTTTGAGTGTGAGCTCATATTTGGTTGAGCCTCACTAGATCGGTGCCAAGAATCTTCTGAGATGTCTTAAGGAAAAATTCTCTCATGGATTGAGATACACTACTAGAAATATGAAATTGCATGATTATTCGAATGTTGATTAGGTAGGTAGTGTGGAGGATCACTAGAGCACTTCTTAGTGTTGTTTCTCTTTGGATTATGTTTCGATATAATGAATGAGTAGAAAGCAGAAGTTGGTTGTTATAAGCACCACCGAGGCTAGATACATATCTACGAGTATGATCACGTATGAAGCTTCCTGGTTGGGGAAGCTCATCAGTAAGTTGTACATGTGGTGAATACCACTGTGATTATCTGTAACAACCAGAGGTGGGATTCAATTATTGAGGAATCCCGTATTCGACGATTTCTCCAATGGATATACATCAGATACTACCTTATCTAGGATATGGTAAGTTGATGAGCAAGGAGGCTCCATCACACTGAGATGATGTACAGGTCAGAGCCCCATGGAAAGATCAAATTTATGATTTTCCCGAATGACTTGGAGTCGTCGAGAGACCTTTGTAAAAGGGTCCTGCATGTTGCATACATTGAGCTCTAGGAGCTCTAGGGGGCTTGCGGTTCTTACTGAAGCAACATATGACCACAGGGTGACTCACCCTCCCCTGGTGGTGCGCATTGGAACAAGATGCTTCGCTCTCTTGTGGGACAAGATTATTCGCTCTCTTGTGGAACAGGATGATTTGCTCTCCTGTGTAGTAGGATGATTAGTTCTCCTGTGAGGCCTAGATTGATGTGTTCTCCATGGCAATTGTAGCAGGATTGATGTGTTCTCCTGTGAGGCCTGAATTTATGTGTTCTCCATGGTGATTGTAGCAGGATTGATGTGTTCTCCTGTGAGGCTTGGATTGATGTGTTCTCCATGGCAGCCTCGATTGACGTGTTCTCCATGGTAGCCTAGATTGATGTGTTCTCCTATGAGGCTTGGATTGATGTGTTCTCCATGGCGATTATAGCAGGATTGATGTGTTCTCCCGTGAGGCCTGGATTGATGTGTTCTCCATAGCGGCCTGGATTGATGTGTTCTCCATGGCGATTGTAGTGGGATTGATGTTTTCTCCTGTGAGGACAAGATTGATTAGTTCTCTTGTCGAGGCATCCTACCCATGCAGTCTAGGACTCATGGGAAGTACCTCTCATCTAATCAATGAGCAGGGAAATGAAGTTAGGGACCATAGTAGTACCGATGGACACATCGTTGTATCAACCGTACTCCCTATGCTAGGATGACCTCCATTGATCTGGGATCAATGATACTTGTCTGGGACCAGTGGTAGGAGTTGTACCATACTATGACGCTGACTTCAGGTCGGTTGAGACTGGTTTGGGACCAGTGGTACATACTCTGAGACTGACTTTGTGTTAGTGAAGTACTAGTCTGAGACCAGTGAGAGTGGTACATACTATGACGCTGACTTTGGGTCGGTTGAGATTGGTCTAGGACTAGTGGTACACTCTCTAAAACTGTGATACTAATCTGGGACCAGTGGTAGGAGTGGTACCTACTATGAAGCTGACTTCAGGTCGGTTGAGACTGGTCTGGGACCAGCGGTATGCATTCTGAGACTGACTTCGGGTCAGTGGAGAATGGTATGAGACATTCTCGATCAATTCTTCTTCTTCATAGTTCAACAGAGCAAAGTTGAGTAGAGCAGAGATAGAAAAGCTGAACAGAGCAGATCAGCGCAGATCCAGCAGCGCTGAGCAGAGCTAGGTAGAGCAATGCAGGGCACTGATGGCAGAGATAGTACAGTCGGACATATGGATTAGTGGATGGAGTTCTCCTTAGTTGAGAGGGAGTGTTAAATTGGAAACTAGGGCCAAACTCCATGTGGGTTAGCTTATTTATGGCAGCTGATATTTTTATTGGATCCCTCTCGTCGAGAGGTGTAGGATTGATCCTAAAATCATCAGATTCCGATAAGTATTTATGGAGATATGAATTTATTTTGATTATGCAATTATTATCAAGCCGACCAACTCTTATGTAGGCTTTAGAAGCCCAAATGTCATGTCTATTGAACCTATACACTTTTTGTATAAATAGATGAGGATTTGGTGTCATTTGAAAACACATTTTCTTGAGTAGTCTCCTCATCTCCATATCTGGGTTTTTTGTGAAGGAGAGAGACACCATGAGTGATACGCTGGTCATCAAAGTGATGCCCTAGCTACTATACGTTTCCCTAGCCACAGAGATCTAGCCGCAGTGAAGGAGGCCTCATATGCAGTCAAAAGAAAGGCCCTATCCAAGACTCTAACACGCTGTGCTAGAAACCCTTATACGCAGGCCCTAATACACTGTCCAAAGAAGTATTAACACGGTGTTCATAGAGAAATTAACACGTTGTTCATGAAGATATTTACATGTTGTTCATGGAGATATTAACACGCTATTCATGGAGATACTTTCACGCTATTCATGGAGAAATTAACACGGTGTTCATGGAGATACTTACACGCTGTTCATGGAGATATCCAACGCAGTCATGAATCTGTTGAGATGTATTCATCTACAAATTGAACCCTAACACGCTGATACACTGATATATTTATGGTACGCTGATATACTTATGGTAAGCTGATATATTTATGGTACGCTAATGTTGTAAACTCTAACAAGCGTAATGAACGCAGTCAAGGCTCACAAGTAATGAAGGTAGTATACATGTGAACGCAGTGACATACATATATGGAATGCAGTCATGTATTAAAGAATGTATATATGGAACGCAGTCATGTATTGAAGACTGTACATTATGAACGCAGGACAACAATATATATCTAATATATATATATATATATATATATATATATAATATTATATATATATATATATATATATATTATATATATATATATAATATATATATATATATATATAATATATACGCAGGCCCTAGATCTGGCAGCGTGGTCACACACAATATATACACTGGGGTGATACAAGTTATATGTTGTGTATGTATATGGACAATGATATGCTGTATATGAAGACTCATATATTCTGACCTATACTCATATACGCAGGCAAATCTGCAGTACAACATATATACATGGCAAGGTATATATATGCAAGTTATGGCAATAAATATCTATGCAGACAGAAGGACCTATTATCATAAGGATGCAGCTATGATATAATGATGCATGGGAAACATGAAGCATGATGATGCATGAGTAGCATGAAGCATGATGAGATCATGGGCAGCATGAAGCATGATGATGAATAAGATCATGGACATGGATAGCATGATGATAATCATGATTAGTGCAGCATGTAGTGGTGCAGCAAGTGGACCAGATGCAACACTACGATAGGTGAAGTCGTCACCTTGGAGAATCAGTTGAAGCAGAATGTCTTCAACTGATCTCATCGTTATACGAAATGATCTATGTTAGATCTAAATAAGTCAAAGTGTTGAAATCTATTGTAAATGTACTATCTCTCTCTCTCTCTTTCTCTGCTGAACTTTGAAGAACATAAAAGAAGAATTGATTAAGGGTTTCCCCATACATTGTGGGGTTTGTCCCTCGCTTGCGCCACATCTTGTGTCCTTTTGTCTTGGCTTGTCTTCTGCGATTTATATTTATGTTCTATCTGCAGTTTACTTTATGCTGATGTGATTGCTAATATGGAAAAGAAATTAAATAAATTACTCTAGCATAGAACATACCTGAACTTAACATTGTGCAATTCCCAAAGGATTGATCAACTGCCTACATGCAAAATTTTGTACAATCCACTGATATACAAATAATTTTACACTAGCATTAATTCCTCCACTCCACCTAAGGAATTCGAATTCCATGCATGCATGAAATATTTGGGCTGCTTGGTCAGTTAACTGACAAATCTTTGAGTTAGATTGTTTTCCCACTGCACAACTGACTCTATTATTTGTTAGAGGTGAGTTAACTGAGTACAACTGAAAATAACTAAACTAGATTTCTAAAATTTAGCAATCAACACATGCATGACTAAACTCCAAGCCCATTAAATCAAATTTAATGAGCTAACTGAGTGACAAGAGTCATGTCAAACTAGTTAACTACCTCCAAGCTGTCCTGCTAATGTGGAAACTCAATTTACTCAATTTGACTAAGGCTAAAGTCAAATTGAGCCTTTCTTGTTACACTTTCTAACAAATATTCTCTTATAAAAGTAGATGTTGAAAAAGTTGAATAGGAACGGGTATTGCAAGGCCAACAAATTCAATTGGAGACTCAACCATTTTTTGGAAAATCAGAAGAAATGAGAGGCTTTAAAGAAAAATATGAAGAAGAGATAAATGAAAGTGTATAAGTTCAACAACTAGTCACTCTTAAGAGGTTTACAAGGGAAAGAAATCCTCTGACAAGAGGTGTGCATATTTTGCTTCATTTTTTGCCTCGATAACTGAGGATGGGGAACCTTCTTGTTACCAGGAAGGGATGAACGATGTGGATAATGAAAAATGGAAGAAGGTTATGGATGAGGAAATAGATTCCTTGGCCAAGAACAAAACCTGGGACCTTGTAGAACTTCATAAAGATAGAAGTGTTGATGGACGTAAATGAGTTTTCAAATTGAAGAGAGATATTGATGGAAATATTGAAAGATATAAAGCGACATTGGTAGAAAAAGGGTATTCTCAAATAGAAGGTATTAACTTTCATGAGATTTTTCTCTAGTTGTAATTTTTTTTTTTTCTATTTGTATGATGTTAGCACTAATTACATTAATTGACCTTGAGTTAGAGGAGTTAGATGTTAAAACAAATTTTCTTCATGGAGATTTGGATGAGGAGATCTATATGGAACATCCTGAAGGTTTTGTACACGAATGCAAAAGGAGATTAGTTTGCAAGCTTAGGAAATCACTGTATGGCTTGAGACAATCATACAAGAAATGGTACAATAAGTTTGATTCCTTCATGGTGAGCCAAGACTTCACTAAAAGCGAATATGACCATTGTGTGTACCTGAAAAGTTTTAATGGTATATTCATTAACTTGGTTCTGTGTGTTAATTATATGCTTGTTGTGATCAAAAGGATGGAAGAGATCAACAAGTTAAGGGATCAAATTGCTAGGATGTTCAATATGAAGGATCTTGGAGTTGCAAAACAAATCTTAGGCATGGAGATACACAGAGGCAAGAAAATTCAAAAGCTCTGGTTATCACATCAGAAGCATGTGGAGAAAATACCTACAAAGTTCGGGATGAACAATGTGAAACATGTTAATGTACCTTTGGCTTCTCATTTTAAGGTTTCTTTAGGTTTATTTCCTAGTACTGATGAATAAAAGGAGTATATGTCTTGTGTACTTTATGCTAATGCAGTAGGTAGCGTAATTTATGTGATTGAGTGTATACAAGACTTGACATTTCACATGTAGTTCGAGTTGTCAATAGGTACATGGAAAATCTAGGAAAATAACATTGATGAGTAATGAATGGGTGCTTCTATACATTAGAGGCACAAGTGACCATTATATCATCTTTAATGGTTGCGATGATTCACTTATGGATATGTTGATTTAGATTATGTTGGTGGCCCTAACAAGAGGAGATATACTTCAAGATGTGTCTTCACTCTGCAGATGGAGATATTATTAGCATGTCAAAGCTTCATGAAATAGGTGTTTTTTCCACTACCAAGGTAGAGTATATAGATGCTTCACATGCTCATAAAGAGGCACTCTAGTTGAAGGGTCTACTAGGTGAGCTTGGAAGAATGCAAGAGAAAGTGAATGTATTATGTGATAGTAAAAGTGTTATTCATTTGGCTAATAATCCATCTTATAACAAGACTAAACATATTGATGTAAAATACCATTTTAAGATAGGTAATTGATGGCGAGAAAGTAGAATACAAAAAGATCTACACATAGGAGAATTGTGCTGACATGTTCATGAAACCAGTTTTGGTAGAGAAGTTGTGGTGGTGTTTGGCTTCTCTTGGTTCATAGAAACGATGATGAATGGACATGGGAAAGGGATTAGGAATTTTTTTTTCAAGGTGGAGATAGTTAAAAATGGCAACAATTAAAGAATTATGTAAATGTAATTTTTTATCTCAGTAAATCTTGTTTTACCAATAAGGTAATTGAATAATGTTAGGCAGTTCGTAATGGTGCCTATTGATTAAAAAGTTGTAGCATGAGAGGAACAATATATGAGAAAGTGATTGTTTAACCTTGATTAATAACATTATTCCAATCCTTTGCCCCATGGAGGTTTCCTTGACATATTGTTACGGGTTTACCACATATATCTTGTGTCTATGTTTATATTTTCAGTTTCCCACTTGTTTTTGCATTTTTCTTTTTGTTAAATTAAATTTATGGGTTCAAAAATACCAACAAAGACAACTAAGAGACTCTATTGATTGGAAAATGAATTCGTTGTTAATCACAATTAACTTGTAGCTATTTTATTGCACTTTAAAATTATTATTGACTTTTTTCTCTTATTGCTAATAATTTTTAATTACCAAGGGCATTCATATTTCTCTTGGGTGATTTGTTACAAATCACTCATAAATATAAGTAGGGTATAAGCATTATCAATTTGTTATTAGTGGTAATTAGAAAAGATAAAATGTTGAAACCAAACTACTCATTAAACCATTATTCAATTTTATATTTTATTTTATTGATCTGAGATTTAAATGTTTCCACTCATTTATGGAAACTACAACATCCATTCTTTACTAAATTTTTATTGAGCCCATATTTAAATCTCTACCCTTTATAGACACTGCAATATCTATCCCTCTCATACTAGCATGTAGAGCACCTCTTAACGGAATTAAATGATATTTGAGAGTTTAGTCACCAAATAGTCCTTTCAAATCCACCCTTCTACTCTTATTGATTATTTTGAATCCTTGTATTTATTGAAAATAATGATAATATTAAATGACATTTTTAATTGATAATTTTGTTTATTTTTTTTTAAATTAAGTAAAGCCACCCTTCTACTCTTTTTTATTATTTTGAATCCTTGTATTTATTGACAATAGTGATAGTAGTAAATGATATTATTTTTTTGTTGATAAAAAAACTTGTATTTATTCATTAAAAAGATACATGTTGTAGTCTAGATTGCCTATGCTCTCCCTGTTTCACTCTGAACGGATTTGTTAGCCAGTAGAGAAATACAAAAACAAATAAGATGTTGCCATTTTTTACATGAAATCCAAAGGAAAAAAAAAGGCACACATCCCAAAACACAAGAAAAACCTAAAAACAATTGGCAAAAAACATTTATAGAAGAGGATTTGGTTAATGAGCAACACCTTGGCCCACAAGGTGGTTGTGCCCTTTGTGCACATGGAAGTTGATGTGAGCTAGCTGCACTTCAATCTCATCGAGCCATTCATTGGTTCGATGCTAGATCCATCGTACAGAGGCAAAACGGTCTAGAATTTCCCCTTGGCTAAATTGAATATCATTTATATAAGCAATAGTCTCATTGCGGTCTTCATACCTCTCTTGGCGAATGACATCGAGACTGGCCACAATATCCCGTAGTTGGTCGACAATCATGCTAAGCGAAGGCGATTGCACCACACGACTCGATGACTGAGCACGATCGTGGGCAACCTTGCCCTCCTTGTCCACACTCCCTTCCACATCATCGTTCTTAGCCCCCTGATTGGTTCGCTCCCCAAGCAGATCTTGATGGCTGACACCCTGTGCGGCTTGACCCCTCTGGCGGTTCATAATTGTTGCGTAGTCTCTGCACTTAGGTAGTCAAAAATAGGGGTCTCCTAAACCACACCCACTCTTCAATGCTTGAGAGGGAACTCAACCACACACCACACACAATGGCAATGATCGTTTCTGACCCACCAATTATGAATCCAATTGACGCAATCACCCAAAAGCAGACTAATGAAACAAAAGGAACTCCCAATTTGGCCACCACAAGACCCCCCAACGATGCTAAGCCTTAAGGTAATGCCCTCCTGAGAAGGGAAACCAGCCAGAGATGCCGAACAAAGACAAAAAACATAACTCCAAGGGTAATTCTGGGAGGAGGGAAAATCACCACTTACCAAATTTTCTCTAGAGTCCGGAAAGAAACACTTAAGGTTGAACACTGTCACTCACCCTGCCACCATGCAAGAAATACTCAACATTGCAGCTGCCCACTGAGTGGATTGCCAAGTCAGATCTCCAGGATCCCACACCACCCATCAAATGCCACATTGGTAGCCAACTTCCTCTGAAGCAAAACCTCTCAAAACAACGAGTGTGCATAGGTGAAGAGCTTGTGCATACAACTTTTGTAGAACTACTCAACCAACTGCCCATGCTAAGGGACCAAATGCAGTAGAACACTTACGAATGAGAAAATATAAAAAGACCTTTAACATTCTCGATGCATCAGATGCAATGATGCCACTTGGTATGGCTTTCATGTTGATTATGAACACGTGACATATCCAATAAATTCACTCCACTATGGCAATACATAATACTTAACACATATATAATTTTAAACTTTAAATTTAATAAATTATAATAAAAATTATAAAGATATAATAAAATTTAAAAAACCATTTAATTTATATAACTATAATTAATTTAAACTTTTCGTGCCAGATAACATTAAATGGACCTTTCAAATTCACCCTTTGGATATTTGTATTTATTGACCTAAGTATGTAGAGGACAAAGATGATAATGATAGGTCTGCATAACACTTTTAATGAACTTTGTTTTTAATTTTTAATTTTTAAATTAAATTAAATGTTTTATTTCGACCAATCCTATTAAAAGTAGATAAAAATGGTTCTGTCATTGTACTTAAGCAAGAGAACTTTTAAAATTTAATAAATTTAAACATATACTTTTACTTTAAAAAAAATTAATAAAAGAAAATTAACAAACTTCAGAAAATCGTATAAAAATTCATCCAAGAAAAAGGAATACAGTACTTATAACAAGAACATGGAATAAAATTTTTACAATAATATTAAAATATAAACGACTTAGCAGTTGCTCCTAGGATCCTACCGGGCTACCGATGTTATAGACAGGATAACTCTTTTTCCCAGTATAACCTCTGCTACATAAAAGAAGAAGGGAATTCGTCGCTAGCTTTATAAAGTTCACGAAACACTAGTTTTCTCGAAGCTTCTCGCTAGTGAATGATGGAATATTTAAATGCCAATTACTGTAGAGTTTCTCTGGTAGATCGGCCATTTTGCAAGCTCGGACAAGATTCCAGCTGTTCCATTAGTACCCTAGCTTTACCGGCTATGTAAACTGCTTTGAGCAATTTCCTTTCCTGCAAATCTACGGCCCATTTATTGCAGCTCTACACTAACGCGGCCCCTACTTTCTCTATACAGCTACCAATGATGTCTGCTAATGCGCTTTGTAATTCATTCATCAGTTCCTGAACACTAGTTGATGATCCGCAATCGATGCTCTTGCACAATTTGTATAACGCGTTCCCTGCAGCCACCTTTTTCCAATCCAAAGAGTCTTGTCCGCGTCCGATAATCTCAGCGTTCCTTCTACTTTCCTCTGCAATCTTATCAATTGCTGCAGCTGCCTCTTCCATACATGCTACAGTTGTATCCTGAGAACTGTTATTCGGAGCATTCTCTGCACTTTGTTCCTGTAATGTTTTGAATAGATTATCTGCCGCTTTACTCAGAAAGCTGTCTGTTTCTGGTTCATCGTCTTCAACCAAATTCATCACTTCACATGCCTCAGAGTATGCTTTTAATGCATCTGTCCCGCAACTGGGAGACAGCCTAACGATTATATTGATCAATGAGACTGCTGTTAGCTTCCATGACGGTTTTCTGGCGCATATAAAATGCTTCTCCACGTCCAGTGCAGCGCCAAGAAGATCTCGCTTCCACAAAAACTTCAAACCTCTTTGATAATCGGATGTTGCAGCCAGTATACCCACACGTACTTCCGATTTTCTATATTCTGCCAGAAAATTGATTAGGGTTTTGCAATTTTGGCCATCCATGTTGCCCTCTTTTATAAGATCCCTTGCTTGTTTGATAGACTTTTGATTGGATACAAATACAGTCCTTGGAGTCTCCTGTAGAAAGTTCACATTGGCCAAAATTTCTCTGTATTCAGAAATATCTTTCTCCAGTTTCTCTTCATGTTTTGACAATAACATTGATGATACCTTGTGCATAAGTCTATTATTTAATATAAGGACTGAGAAGAACCAACATCCTTTGCTGAAGTAAACCACAAAAAGCTGCAGAAAAAAAACACATTGGAGCAATCTCCTTGATAAACCTAATTCTGTTCCTTCCTCTACAACCATTTTACTTACCCTTTCATCAATTTTTCGTTTTCCCTTCTTGGATTCCTTCGCTTCCTGCTGCTCAACAATATACCTTGTCCAAAAATCTTCTACCCGGAAAAGATTACGCCATGTCTCCTCCTTCCTTTCCCATGTTCTATAATATGTTACCGAAGTGATACATCTCCAGCCGATAATTGCCCATCCTATTAGGATGAATACAAGTTCCAAGATAAATGCTACGAATTTTAACCAGAACTGTGCACCGGCAAAACCCTTAATGATTGGACCCTGGACAAGCCATCCACCCACTGAACATAAAACGCAGAGTGTGACCGCCAGTGCGGCTGATGAAGATAACACTGATTTGGCAATAATGGACTCAGGGTAACATGCACGGGCCACAATCCAGGACTTGAGAGCGTGATCTTCTACGGCCTGCCACGAATTCTCGACACCATCTGATTTCTTTGCAAGAATTATGGGAATTCTTTGACAGACGACGACTCTGATGCTTTTATTGGCCATTGTTGCGCAGCTGAGAAGGAGAATAAGCCATACTAAAGATATCGATATTATGATGCCTGATATGATGAACGAACCCTCAGTAACCCGTTTGGCGTTTGGCCGGTCATAGACATAACCGGAAGGCAGAGGTGAGCCAGAGTCAACCAAACGACGATGTACAGTGAACAACTCGGAGGAAATGTGGAGGAAGATACTTAGAACTAGTGCTCCTAATTTGCCCCATGAATCCTCATAACCGGGACGGGCCATTCCGGGCAACAAATAGGCTACCAACACACACAACATTACTCTGCTACTATGTATCATATACAAATTATTTTTAAGGATCTCACCGTTCCATTGCTTCGGATTGTCCAAGATGTTTTTGAGTAAACTGCTCTCTCCGTTGAGCAGATTCAGAATCTGGATGGTCAGAGCACTGAGAACGAGCCAGTCTCCAGGAATCCAGTGTGCTCTCTTCTTTATTGCTTTCCATGTGTCCCTTCCGAGAAGGACAATGAATACCAGCACGCCTGTCAAAAGCCCTACTAATTGGGTAAACTCATCAAGAGTTAGGGCCGCCTCCTTAACCTCGCCCTGGTACGCCATGATTCAGTAAACCAGAAAAGAAGATGAGATGGAAACGAAGCCGGCAAAAAAAATGACTTTATTTCATTAGACTCTGGAGGCTGCAAGTTAGTTTTCTGCTAAGATAGGTAATCGTAAAATTCGCATGAAAATTTCCTGCCTTTTGTAGATAACATCCCCGAAGTCTTCGTTTTCGCAGGTTCTGGAAACGTTGAAAGTTATTATCGGAAATTTCGGCTCAGCTGAGAGGTTCAGTTTTTTTTACATGAAGGGAGGGGGAGACAGCTGGAGGAGGTCGTCATCATGCCACTGGTCGTCATCCATCATCAATGAGTGTGAATCCCCTGTCCCGAGGGCTGGCTGCTTTAAGGAATAGCACTTTTTCTTTCTGTTTTCTTTTCCGGTGCCGTCTCTTAAAATAAAAATAAAATTTTTTGTCCATCAAAATAAAAACAAAACTTTTTGTCTTGACGATGAACCACACTGGTTGGTTCGAAAACTCGTGGACAATGATCTTTCTATGTGATTTACGCCGAAGCTCTTTTTACAAATATGATGGATACAGAATTCTACAAAAACAAAAC
>APFE030794640.1:25470-39936 GCA_000404065.3 Pinus taeda | reverse complement strand
TTACTAGATCTATTTTAATTTGCACATTTACGAAGCACTAAAACTCGTAAGTAAATTTGGTAAATATTTGTTCAAATTTAAAATTTGATTTTCTCTCGCTCTTAATAAATCCATAAATCCATAGTTAAAATAGATTTATACGAGTTATTACTGAAATCGTTGTGGAAAGTTGAGAATTATTATTGACACCTTGCGACAAACACGCGAGAAAATATTTTTTTACGGGTTATCCCAAGGCGTGATTACGGTGACCATCCAATTTTAGTAAAATCCGGTTAAACGTTTTGGAATTCTCAAGTACAGTTATCAGGTTTAAAGAAAATTAACAAGTTAATAATTTATTATTTTTTGTTGGTGTTTTCGATAATGCTAAATTTATTTCCATTATTAAAACAAGATTCATACACCTTACTATTAAAAAAATTTAAGGCAAAAAATCACCGAACTTTAATCTCCTGGCCATCTTCCTGCACACAACTTCACATTCGCGTAGTCTAAATTAAACGAGTTTGGAAAAGAGGAACAATGAAGTAGAAATTCTGTCAAATAAGTGCTTCAAAGTAGGGCATGGTTTTTCAGTGTCCGCCTTTTTTTCGGTTATTAATAATTAGGTTATAAAAAATTAGGGCGAGTTATATTTGTTATGTTATTTAGTTATTAATAAATCGTGGGTGTATATGTCTACTGTTCGATTTCCGTTTTAGCAAAATCAAACAGTGGACATATACACCCGCAGTTTATTAATGACCCGATAACATGAGATTTATTGGTACTTACAAATTAAAAAAATATAATAAAAATTTATTATTATCGAATCTCGGAGACAAATCCACGACAGAATATTTGTGTCTTTATCACAAGGCGTTAAATGTCTCAATGATGGGGACAGTAACCATCCAAGTTGCTATTACATTAAAATTTAACGAGTTTTGAGGAACTTTTTCTTAAAAGTAGATAGAGATTAAACTATAAATTGTCCGTACGAAAAGTAAGAAGTAAAATTATCGGTAAGAAAAGTAACTTTCGAGGAAAAGGAGAACTCAAAATGTTTTTCAGATTCATATAATATTTCAGTTTATAAAAAATATTGGATTTATATCTACTTTCTAATGAAAATAAATTCAATATTTTTAATAATATTTGATTATATTTAAAACATAATTGTAAAAAACTATACCATCATCACAGGCATGTTATATCTAAAATGTAATTAGACAAACAAGATGGCCCTTTATTATTAAAAAATATATCGATATTTGTTGGAAATAATAATCTCAACCAATCTAACAAACACTCTGATAGCATCCATATTTGTAAGTATTTTGTAGGTTGCGTTTCTGTTTGAAGATCGAAGCAATGAAGCTAGAATAGAAGTACTGGTTGAAAATGAAGCTAGAACAGAAGTACTGGTTGAACCATTCCGCAACAAAGCAAATAATTGAAGGCATTTAATGTATTTTTGTAAATAGATATGGAAAAACATTCATTCCCCTATTATTGCCCACACTCCACAAAAACGTGCGTGATTATTGTTCACACTCATAATGACAACATATTAATTATTTGTTGTGTCATGTATTAATGTAAAATTGTATGTTGAGATAAGCTCAACAACACAACGTATTAATTATTTGCTCTATCATGTATTAATGTAAAATTGTATGTTGAGATAAATATGTATGTAAAAGTCATTTTGCAAGTTAGAGAGAACCAAATTTTGGTGGGCGCGTGAAAACAATAGTTACTGTGTTTTACTATGTTCACTGTAAACCTTGTTTTACTTGGTGAATGAGCCACGATCTCATATGAATGTATTTTCATAAATTAGAAATTAATCCTAAGTTTACTGTTTACTCTGAGTTTGTTTTTAAGCCTGTATAGTTGAGCGAAATCCTACGCCTAAGCGAAAGGGTGAAAATCAAGCTGCACAACTCCTCTGCCTCTCCGTGTAAAAGTTTTTCAACATGGTATCATAAGTGTAAAAGAAAGTGTTAATCAAGCTGCACAAATCAAGTTCGTGAAAGTCACTCCTCTGCCTCTCCCTGTAAAATTTTTTCAACATGGTATCATAAGTGTAAAAGAAAGTTTAAAGTTATTTTGAGGGCAAAGTGTTTTTAGCATATTTAACAACACTTAGAAAGTCTTACCCTAAAAAATGGCAACATCAAGCACAAGCATGACTAATCCTCAAATATCTCAGTTTAATGGAAAAAATTATGATTATTGGGCTATTACAATGAAGACTCTCTTTTCTTCTCAAGACATTTGGGATTTGGTGGAGAATGGTTTTCAAGAATCAACAGATGCAACAGCATACGATGCATTATCTCTAGCAGAAAGAGATTTGTTAAGAGACAACAGGAAGAAGGATTCAAAAGCCCTATTCTATATTTTTCAAATAGTTCATGAAAGTATTTTCCCAAGGGTTGCAGCAGCAACAAAGTCCAAGCAAGCATGGGACACCCTCCAGACAGCCTACCAAGACATGGCAAAAGTCAAGACAACAAAGATGCAAATGTTGAGAAGAGACTTTGAAACACTTTGTATGAAAGATTCTGAGAATGTAGAGTCATTTTTTACACATGTAAGTGGGCTGTTTACTCAAATCAGGTATCATGGTGAGACACTTGAGGAAAGAAGAATAATTGAGAAAGTTTTGAGAAGTTTGCCATCAAGGTTTGATGCCATTGTTGTGGCCATAGAAGAGACAAAGGATCACTCACAATTCTCAGTGGATGAGCTTAATGCATCATTAATTTCTCATGAAGATAGACTAAATAGAGCAATAAGCTCCTCATTGGAGCATGCCTTCAAGACACAAGTATCATTTGGTCAAGGTTAGGTAGAGGAAGATCATATGCTAGAGGAAGAGAAAGAAGCCCACACAAAGGTGTAAGAAGCAGCTCTTCAAGCTCAAATGGAAGAAGCAATAACCAAAATCCAAGTCAAAGCCTAAGCCTAAGCCAAAATCAAGCACAAGGTTAGAGGTATGATAAATCTCAGGTTCAATGTCATCACTGTAAGAAGTATGGTCATTATGAAAATGAATGTAGAAAGAAGCAAATATGACATTAGTAACAAACCAAGTGTAAATTTCATAAAAGAAAATCAGAACCATGATAACATGTTTTTAGCTTGTAATGTAGCACAAGAAAAACATAGTGATATATGGTATCTAGATTCAGGGTGTAGCAACCACATGTCAGGAAACATAGAAATGTTTTCCAATCTAGATGAAAGTGTGAAATTTGAAGTGACATTAAGGACTGATAGCAAAGTCTCTGTCATGGGAAAAGCAAGAGTTAATATCCTAACAAAGAAGGGGGAGAAGAAGTACATCTCAAATGTTTACCTTGTCTCTGGTCTAAAGCATAACCTCATAAGCATTGGACAACTCATGCAAAAGGGCTACCATTTTTTTTTCAGGAATGATGTA
Organism: Pinus taeda; assembly: GCA_000404065.3. NCBI lineage: Eukaryota > Viridiplantae > Streptophyta > Pinopsida > Pinales > Pinaceae > Pinus > Pinus taeda. The sequence goes on along the minus strand of APFE030794640.1, from coordinate 36,500 downwards.
TGCACAATTTTGGATAGGCTTCCAAGCAGACAGTTGATTGCAAAGGTTCATATGACAAACAATAGAATGTTTCCACTAAAATTAAAATCAGATTTGAAGGAAGAGGGTGCACAAGCACAACTATCAATGAACTCACAGGAAGAGGGAACAAAAGATGCAGCTGTCACAAAGTAAACTTTAAAGGAGAGGTCAAAGATGAAAATTGGTTATGGCATTTGAGATTTGGACATCTCAACTTTAGGGGTTTCAATTTCCTACATAGGAAAGGCATGGTGAAAGGACTACCACTCATAGAAAAACCAGACATCTTATGTGAAGGATGTATCTTGGGCAAGAAACATAGAGAGAAATTTCCAACAGGAAAGTCAGTAAGGGCAAAGGCACCTTTGGAGATTGTCCACTCAGATTTATGTGGACCAATGTAGACACCATCAATTGGTGGCAACCACTATGTATTGATCTTCATAGATGACTACACAAGGAAGACATGGGTCTATCTCCTAAAACAGAAAAGTGAAGTGTTTGAGCACTTTCGCCAATACAAATCTCTTGTTGAGAAGCAAAGTGGACACTACATCAAAGTCCTCAGGACTGACAGAGCTGGAGAATACATCTCAAATGATTTCCTTCATTTTTGTAGGGAGCATGTAATTCACAAGCAATTTACAACAAGTTATACACCTCAGCAAAATGGTGTGGAAGAAAGGAAGAATAGAACCATTATGGAAATGGCATGGAGTATGATGAAGGCAAAGAATTTGCCAAATGATTATTGGGTTGAAGTTGTCGCTTGTACAAAATATATCTTGAATAGATGTCTAACCAAAAGCATCTAGAACATAGTTCCTTAAGAGGCATGGAGTGAAGAAAGCATAGTGTCACTCACATGAGAGTTTTTGGATGTGTGGCTTATGCACATGTCCCAGATGAGTTGAGGAAGAAGTTGGACAACAAAGGGGAGAAATGTACATTTGTTGGATACAGTGGTGAATCCAAGGCATACAAACTCTACAATCCATTAACCAAGAAGGTCATAATCAACAAAGATGTGCAGTTTATAGAAGAGGAAGCATGGGATGGAAGTTTAGAAAAGACAGTCAATGTCAAAGCACGTATACCACATGAGGACAAAGAGGAATTAACAGCAGCAAGTAATTCCTCAACATCGACTCCCTCTACTCCTATTCAAGCACAACAAAGCAGGCATGAGGCAACACCATCAACAAATAATAGGACAATTTCGCGCAGCAAAGCAAGTGTTTCTCCAAGCACACCACAAAGCGCAACACCAAGTGACATGTCAAGTCCATCTTCAGCAAGCACAAGAAGACCAAAATTCAGAAATTTAAATGAAATTTGTGAGCAAGATGAAAGTTATAGTAGCGCTGGTCTGAATTCCTTATTTGCTTTGTTTTGTTATGTGGATGACCCCATCCATTTTGAGGATGCAGTCAAAGAAGAAAAATGGGTTGCAACAATGGAGGAAGAAATAGAAGTAATATAAAGGAATGACACATGGGAGTTAGTGAACCTTCTGAAAGGAAAACATGTCATTAGAGTGAAGTGGGTCTATAAGACCAAAAGAAACATTGAGGGAAAGATTGAAAGGCACAAAGCAAGGCTAGTTGTCAAAGGGTACAAGCAGCAGCATGGAAGAGATTACGCAGAGATGTTCACACCAGTCGCGAGGATGGAGATAGTGCGTGCAGTTGTGGTGATTGTTCCGCAGTATAAATGGAAAGTGTATCAAATGGAAGTAAAGTCAACATTCTTGAATGGAGTGATAAAAGATGAAGTGTATGTTGTGCCACCACCTGGTTATGAGATAGAAGGCCAAGAAGACAAAGTGTATTAGTTGAGGAAAGCTCTTTATGGGTTGAAGCAAGAACCATGTGCATGGTACACCAGGATATATGCCTACTTGTTGAACAATGGTTTCAACAAATGTGACAGTGAACCCACTCTCCACATCAAAGAGAGCGAAGGTAAGATTCTCATTGTCGTCTTATATGTAGATGATTTTATTTTTACAGCCAGTGATGATTTCCTCATCGCTGATTTCAAAACATTCATGAAGAGTGAATTTGAAATGACTGACTTGGGATTGTTAAGATATTTTTTGGGCATAGAAGTGAAGCAAACAGAAAATCAAATTTTTATCTCTCAAGCAAAGTATGTGGCAAACATTTTGGAGAGGTTTAAAATGCAAAACAACAAGTCCACACCAACTCCAACTGTCATGGGGTTGAAGTTGAGAAATGAATATTACAACATCAATGTCAATCCCACATTATACAAAAGCATGATAGGCAGCTTGATGTATTTGACTGCCACTAGGTCGGATATAATGTATGTAGTGAGTTTGGTGTCGAAGTTCATGGAGACACCCAAGGAGACACATTGGAAAGCAGCGAAAAGGATTCTAAGATATGTCGATGGGACAAAATAGTATGGAATTTTGTACATAGTAACAAGTGATTTCAGGCTGGTTGGTTACACTGACAGTGATTGGGCAAGAAGTATCGATGACAAAAAGAGCACGTTAGGATATGTTTTTCATTTGGGTTCTGGAGCCATTTCATGGGCCTCTAAGAAGCAACCAATAGTGCTACTTTCAATAACAGAAGTTGAATATGTCGCAACAACAACAATAGTGTGTCAAGAAGTTCGGATGAGAAGGATGTTGAGGTATCTTGGTCATGACTAAGAGAGAATCACAACTATTTTATGCGACAATACCTTAGTAATTGCATTGTCAAAAAATTATGTATTTCACAAGAGGACCAAGAATATTGATGCTAAATATCATTTTATCAGAGAGTTGATTAACAATGATATTGTGTTGCAGCATTGCAGGTCACAGGAACAATTTGCTGATATCTTCACAAAGCCATTAGCACGTGAAAGTTTTGTTTATCTCAGAAACTGCTTGGGAATTGTCAATGGCGGAAATTATGATTAAGGAGGAGTGTTGGAAATAATAATCCCAACCACCGCAATAAACACCCTGATAGCAACCATACTTGTCAGAAGTATTTTTGCAGGTTGCGTCTCTATTTGAAGATGGAAGGGCTGAAGCCAGAACAGAAGTATCGCACAACCATTTTGCAACACAGCAAAGAATTTAAGGCATTTAATGTATTTTGGTAAATATATATGGGCAAGCATTCATTCCGTGATTATTTCCCACACTCCACAAACACCTGCGTGATTATTATCCACACTCAACAACAACAACGTATTAATTATTTGCTTTGTCATGTATTAATTGAAAAATGTTATGCTCTTAACCTGCAAGATGATACCAGAATACCAAATATGCGAATAATATACCCAGAACATAGAACAATGAGAAATAACAACAAGTACTTTATTATTCAGAAAGCAATGTTCACTTGCCTCTTCAAGGGGGCAACCTCCAATAGAGCTGAGCTCAATTAAAAAATAAGACATGATGCTCCTCGAGGGGAGTCTCTATCCTTTACATAGGATTCATACATGCAATACCATGGGGCAATACCATGGTTCTTATTAATACCATCTATCTAATACCAGGGCCCATTTGCAACTAACTGTGGTCCCTTCATTAAATACGGGTTAATCACTTACAATTATTAATATGGGCTTTATTGACTCTTTACTTAACTATAACTATGACTCGATCCTATTACATAAATAAGGGGGTTAGGGTTGGACCCTAACATGACCTCCCCCATAAGAATAGCCTTGTCCTCAAGGCTGAAGCTATGGAAACTGTTGAAGGATAGTGGCTGGTTCCTAGGTTGCATCTTCCAGAGAGGTGTCTTTCCACTTGAGGAGGATTTCCTTGACGTGCGGCCACACAGGTGTCGTTCTCGCGTGTCAAGAACCTGTTCAGGTTGGAGCCAGATTGAGCCTTCTTCATCCAGCTCAGGTAGACTGGTTTGAATTCTGCAATGGTTCCCAATCACTTTCTTGAGGCATGAGACATGGAAGACTGGATGGATTTTTGCAGTGGGTGGCAAAGCTAGCTTGTAGGCGACTTCTCCAATGCACTGAAGTACTTGATACGGTCCGTAGAATTTTGGAGATAATCTTTGACAACCCTTGTCTTTGAGTCATGTTTTCTTAATTGGTTGTAGCCTCAAAAATACCTGATCCCCTTCTTGAAACTGGCGTTCTGAGCGATGCTGATTTGCCTGTTGCTTCATGCGGTTTTGGGCTTGATGAAGATTCTCTCTAAGGTGGGCCAACATGGTTGTGTGGTTCTGTAGAATTTGATCCACTGCTTGTACCTTCGAGCATCCTTTTGATATAAGAAGTAGGGGAAGGAGGGAGTTGACCATAAACTACTTCATATGGAGTCATTTTGGTGGTGGCATGATAGTTGGTGTTATACCACCATTCGGCTAGAGGTAACCACTGTACCCAGAGATGTTGCTTTTCTGAAGTGAAACGCTTAAGGTAGGTCTCCATACATTTGTTGACTGCTTTAGTTTGACCATCAGTTTGTGGATGATAGGAAGTACTGAGTTGTAGTTAGGTACCTTGTAGCCGGAAGAGTTCCTACCAAAATTTACTGGTGAAGATCGGGTCACGATCAGACACAATGGAAGTGGGCATACCATGCAATTTGAAGATCTGATCCATGAGATATTGAGAGACCAAAGTCGATGTAAAAGGGTGGGGTAGCGCGCAAAAATGAGCATACTTAGAAAGTCTGTCCACAACCACCATGATGACTGACTTGTTTCCTGACTTTGGAAGACCCGTAATGAAATCCATAGAAACCTCTGTCTAGATTGAGGTCGGGATGGGCAATGGTTGTAATGTGCCTAGGGATTTGGTTATTTCTCCTTTGTGGCACTAACAGACATCACATTCAGCTACAAAAGTAAGAATGTCATTTTTCATGCCTGTCCAAAAAAATGATCTTCGAGTGCAAGCATACATCTTCTAAAAGCTCAAATTTCCTACAGTGGGAGATGAGCGCAACTCCACCAAAATGCGGCTTTTGAGGGTGGATGTTGGTGATATTACGACTCTGTCCTTGTAGCGAAGAATCTCATCCTGCCACAAGTAGCCTGCTGTGGAATTTGGATCCATCTGTAATTGATTAATGAGTTGGGAGAGTTAGGGGTGTGAAAACCATTCCTTGCGAGCCTCTTCAATCCATTTTGGAATGGGAAGGGAAATTGCAAGCAGGGTACTTTCCTCCTCAAATTGGTGGGATAACGCATATGTTACAATATTTTCGCACCCTTTCTTGTAAATTATCTCATAATCATATCCCAACATTTTGGCGAGCCATTTATTTTGTTGTGGTGAGGATAGGTGTTGCTCCAAAAAATATTTAAGGCTTTGATGGTCTGTGCGGATTTGGAAATGTCGCCCCAATAAGTATGGTCACCAGGTATCTACTGCATGTAAGATGGCCATCATCTCCTTCTCATAGGTAGATTGTCCCAAATTCTTCCCACTTAGTTGTTGGCTCGTGAAGGCCAGGGGTCAACCTTCTTGGATTAAGATCGCCCCAATACCCGTACTAGAAGCATCACATCCAATCACAAAAGATTTGGTGAAGTCGGGTAGTGCTAAGACTGGAGTGGAACACATGGCATGTTTGAGAGCTATAAAGGCCTGTTGTGCTTCATCATTCCAGAGGAACGAATTTTTCTTGAGGATTTGAGTGAGGGACCTAGCAATGCGATCATAATTGTAGACAAATTTGCGATAGTAACCTGTGAGACCCAAAAATCCTCTCAAGCTCTTCAAGGTCTTTAGTTGAGGCCAATCCTGCATTGCCTGGATCTTTTTGGGGTCCACCCTGACACCTTCATGCCCCACAATGTGGCCCAAATACACAACTTCTTCCATTCCAAAAGAGCACTTGGACATCTTGACAAATAATTTATGCTTGCAGAGTAGTTGCAAGAGCATATCTACATGCTGAAGATGTGTGGCCCAAGTGCGACTGTAGATGAGGATGTCATCAAAGAAAACTAAGACAAATTTTCTGAGATATGGTTTGAGCAGGTGGTTCATAAGGCTTTGAAAAGTGGATGGGGCATTACAAAGACCAAATGGCATGACCAGGAACTCATATTGGCCTTCATGAGTTCGAAAAGCAGTCTTTGGAATGTCTACTTCTTTCATGTGAATTTGGTGGTAGCCCGAGCAAAGGTTGAGCTTAGTAAAGATTTGAGCCCCATTTAGTTCATCCAGAAAATCATCGACAACCGGGATGGGAAATTTATCTTTGATCATCAACTTATTGACGGCCCTGAAGTCTAGACACATACACCATTCCCCATCTTTCTTGAGCACCATGACCACCGATGATGAATAAGGACTAATGTTGGGACGAATGACGCCTGTTTCCAAGAGTTCCTTGAGTATTTTTTCAAGTTCAGTCTTTTGGGTGAATGGATATCTATATGGGTGCACATTAGGTGGTTGGGCCCCTGGGACTAAAGTAATGCTATGATCATGTTCCCCTCTCGAGGGTGGAAGCTCATGAGGCTTGTCAAAGACTGGCAGATGGTTGTTTAAGATCTGTTGCATCTCAAGATGAATATGAAGAGAATTAGGTTCGAAGGCCTGAATGGCACTAGATTGGGCTATAACTCCATGGTGGCCCTCTTTTAACAATTTTTCCATCCGATGTGAGCCGATGATAGAGGGAGATCCCGCCTGGAGTCTGCGGAGGGTATGTGTGTGGTTGTTCTGCTTAAAGCTCATATATAACTCTTGGAAATCCATTGTGATTGGGCCAAGTGTGTGTTACACAAAAATATCGTCACCATGATTATTTTCAGTCAGTATGGGTCTATCATCACTTATACTAGCCTCCTAAGCAAGTCTCAGACCTTAGCTCTTCATGTCAAGCTTTGCAAATGAGAGAAAGACATTGAAAATCAATATTACTCTGGTTCCGCACTTTCTCCTACTTTTACGTGCAGACCCGCACCCTTTGTTCATAATACCTGTGTACCTGCATGCTCTGTCTGTAAAGGGGTGGGTGCGTACCCCGGTAAAAGTAAAAAAGGCGCAAGTTTATCCTTAAAAACTCACTTTTGGGTTAATTCTAGATGTTTCTAGAAGGATTTTGACGTGGATTGTTCGCTCTAAGGTGGTTCATGCATCCCAAAAGAGAAGGAGCTAATCCCTTGATAGGAGGAGCTATCCCTTTGAAGGAGGGCTTTATCCCTTTGAAGGAGGACCTAGTAACTTCCCTCCATTGCACTATAAATTAAAGCATTGGGTCAGTTGCTAGGGAGGTTAGAAGCTACATTTTGAGGGTAAATGCTGATGGAATTGGGACTTCCTAGTTAAACTTGAGAGGAGAGATTACATACCTTTTGGTTTCATTGGGAAGTGAGTTAAACTTGTCAAAGTAGAGGAAACTTCTTGTCGGACCCTAGGAGGAGCTTGTACAGCATCAAGGCACAGGTTGTAAAGTTCTTCTTCATTTGAATTAATACAATCAGATTCATTTTTCTCAACAAATTGTCTTATGTGGTTTGTTTCATAATCTCCTTGATCATTATGATGAATATGCTTTCTGATATTGGCTTTTCAAGTGCTATTCAATTTGGTTTTCTTGTTTGTGTTTGCAGAATTACACTTCAAGGAAGCTCATTTGGAGCGAGGGAGCGAGGCTTCCACAAACTTGCATTGGACCCAAGGAAGGCCTAAAACACTTGTTTGCCTTTGTTTTTAATTGCATATTTAGAGAATGATAGTTTTTGATTGGCTTTCTTGTCACTAGATATCTGTAGATACTAGGAAGGTCGATCTTGTCCGCAACCTCGACTCATTCCGCGTGAAGAAATGGCGAAGTGACAAAATGGCGACTCCACTGGGGACTTGATTGTTTTCCTTGTTTTTCTTTGACCTGAGAAACTTGCCTTTTTGTTTCTGTTTTTGGCTTGTTGTGTGTGGAATTGGGTGGATTTAGTGGATCTAGGTTTGTTTTGGCTTTTCATAACTTTAGGAGAAGTCCGCACCCTGTGGTTGTATCACAGTGCGTACCTCTACGCATGTTTACTTTGCACACAGAGCGTGCACGCACCTGTGCAAACTTTGAGCCTGCGGACCTTGCTAAATTTTTGAAAAACTTGATTTTTCCTCTTTTAATTAGTTTTTCTTGGTTTAGGTATTGTTATCCTCTGCCCAGACCCACTTGTGACTTGTCCAAAGCTTTCCTTGGTCTAATTTCATTGATGTTAGGGTTTTAGGTGAAATTCCTAGAAGTTTTGGTTGCCAGTCTTGATTTTCATTTTGGTCGTGTAGTAGCTCAGAGCTTAGAAGCATAGAAGCCTCAGATCGCCTTGGTTTTTACTAGCCTTCTTATGAGTCTGACCATTTGTAAAATCAACCTTTGTTGAGGAATCCATCTTGAGTTTTCTCTTTCCAAAATTTCGAAAAGCTTGTGTTAAAAGTTTGGATTTCACTTTTACAAAAAGAACAAAAGATCGCTTGTTTTTTGACTGATTTGTGATTCTGGACAAGTTAGTCCTTGGTTTGATTATCGCCAAGTAAAACATCCTTGAAAAGACAAAAAACATTTTGTAAGATTTTACTTCAAGTAGTTTTTATAGTTTGTAGATCTTAAGATTTGCTTTGTTCATATTTTTCTCAAGATTTGCTTTGTTCATAGTTTTCTCAAGATTTGCTTTAGTCATAGTTTTGAGTGTTTTTATAAAAATACAAAAATCTCTTTTGAAAAAGTTTGTTTTGGTAGAATTTGAGCATTTGAATGAAAAAGGAAATTCTTGTGCAAATAACTAGTTGTCTCGTTTTGAGTGCATTGGAACAAAAACTCTTCATTAAATTTGTTTGTTAAGAGAGATTTGTGTTTACACGCATTTGAATTCTCAAACTCTTTCCTAGCTAGAAGTTCATTGAAGAGAAAAGATTGTTTGATCATCATAAGTGCATCTTTTTAGTGATTTTAAGTCGAGTCTTCACACCACGAGTTTCATCTCCGCACCTCTTCACTTAATCAAAAACCAATAAAAATAATGCTTAAAGTAAAATTAATCTAGAAATCTTTTTCTTTCTAGGGCTCTATTACACCAACATAGCTTAGGCTAGTGTCTTGGAGTAGGGAGTACTTAACTCTCCAAGATAGTAAAACAAACAAGTAGCTGTATCTTGCTGTAGGAGAGAAATCCAATTGTTGCATCTATGCTCTGGGGAAAGCTTCCTCTTAAAAGAGAAGCACGAGATCGTGTCTGAAACCGTGTGGGAATCATCCTCTCATTTGGCAACGCCAAATATTCACGTATTAAAAATGGTAAACCGGGATTAACCATTGTCGGGAGCCTGGGTCACTGGTGGTAACCTTGGGTATGTCAAGGAGCCTTCAAGGGGATTGAGCTTGATTACTCTGCCCTTGCGTGCGTATGGATCGTAGAATGTTCCCCAGGTTATTTGTTTCTGTTGGTAAACATAGTGACCATATTTCTATAGGATTCTTCCTAAGGTGACGGTGGCGAGAAGATCCCACTGTACCTGGAGCAGACGTCGACTAGACTCACTTGGATTTTCTGGGGGGTTCTCTTCACTTGAGACGGTTAAGTGGAGAAACTTGTGCCAGTCTGTTCATTAAGTAGGTTGCTGGGGTAACTGTTCCAACCGTTATTTCTGTATCGAACTATGCGACGTTGGATTTCATCACCAACTAGTGTTTTCGGTACGGAAAGTTACTGTTTGTGTGTGATTGGTCTCCTAGATTCTTTAGGCATGTGATTCAATTTGTTTGGTTCTTTAGAGGCTTTAGGTGGTTTTCATTGAGATTTTAATTTGTTTACATGTGAAGTAGTTAAAATTCTTTAACTGTGGCTGAATTACCAAGGTAGTCCTGTAGACTTCGGGGTCAATCTCTTGAGTTTGTAAACGTGGCTGAGTTACTGAGGAAGTCCCGTAGACTTCGGGGCCAACCTCCTGAGGAAGTATCGAGCCAGCTTGAAGGCTTGAAAGTCCTCGTAACTCCTAGAGATAGTAGAATTGGTCACCTGAAGAAGAAGAATCTTCTTTGATAGTACATCCTGATTCTCAACTGTTAGAGGCAGATTATAATCCGCAGCGTGTATCCATTTCAGAAGTTACTGATAGTGTTGCATCTACTAGTGATATAGGTGAAGAACCTGAAATATTTGAACCCGAATCTGAAATTGCTGCTACTCCAATATCAGAGTTTGCTTCTCCAGCTTCTAGTGGTCCTAGTTCACCTAGGGTAGAAACAATAATTACCCAAGATCTTCCTTCTAGACTTATAGCTATTGAAGAACTTGCTATTTTGGACAACGAAGAAGGCATTCCTTTTCCAGAAGATTGACCTATCTTAGACCTTAGGGAGCGTGAATCAATTTTTTACAGTCCACCTAGGAGCAGTGCTTGGTATCTTTCATTGACCAATTTTTTGGAAAACCCGAGACTAAGTTTTTCGCCAACTCGTATTTCTTATCACCCAACACCTAGAGGTTACTATTCTTCGTTGAATATGTCTAAGCAGTCATCCATGTTTTCTCAATCTCTAGAAGCCTTTTTGTACGGAGGTCCTTCTGTTCCTACTGGGTATCAGTCCATGTTTGGTACTTTTTCGGGAGCATCTCCTCAACCTATCGAACAAAAGTTATTAACTGGAAGTAATGGTACTAAACCGCTGAGTGTAGAAGATATTCTCATGATGTCAGGTTCTATTCCCAATCCTCAACCGCAAGGTGGCCAGTCTCCGCCTGTGGGGCAACCTCAAGGTACCCAGTATGTGCTTGGGGGGTAACCTAAAGGTACCCAGTATATGCCTAGGGGGAAACCTCAAGGTACTCAGTTTGCGCCCGGGGAACAACCTCAAGGACAGTACATACCTACGGGAAAATACATTCCTCAAGGTCAACCCCAGACTCAGTATCTACCTCAGTATCAATATGTACCTCAGGGTCAACCTCAGTATCAATATGTACCTTAGGGTCAACCTTAGTATCAATATGCACCTCAAAATCAACCTCAATATCAATATGTACCTCAAGGTCAACCCCAGTATC
>APFE030794640.1:6074-17014 GCA_000404065.3 Pinus taeda | reverse complement strand
TTTTAGTTAGGTTAGTTTTCCTTCTAGCTGGTGTGTTTTAGATTAAAAAGTGTGCTTAGCTTAGAGAGTGAGTTTTTCGTCGTTATTCCTTCTTATCTTGGTTTTACATTTGATCTCGCAGATGTCGATGCCTCTCCAAACATACATTGGTTTCGCTGATGGTGCTTGTCGTAGTACACGGAATGTTTCTTCTGCAGCTTGGGTTATTTATTCGCCCTCTGACGAGTTGGTATCTATGCATGGGGTAAGCCTCGGTCAAACAACAAACAACATTGCAGAGTATAGTGCAGTGATTGAGTTATTATCTGAAATTCTATTTTCATTTGGATTTGGAGTTTTGATTTAGTTGAGAGGTAGATTCTGAAAAACTCGTGTATTAACAGCTTAATAGGAGTATACACCATTAGAAAATCCAGGTTTTATTTAAGATTATTTTTGAGAGTGCATCTCTTGGAACGTGAATTTGACTATATGAATACTCAGCATATTTCCAAAGATCTTTTAAATACATTAGCAGATGCAATTGCTTTCTCGAATTGTTAAGTAGGACATGTGCAGATTAAATCATACAAGTAAATTTAAAAAAACATTCCATAACATGTTTTAACAAGAAATTGCTGGTAATAATGATATCATTTATATATAGGGAGTGTGTCAAAATATACATCGTCCTCGATCATAGGTTGAAAAACACCTTATGATCGACAAAAATGATAAGTACAAAAAGCAAAAATGTCATATGTGACTACAATAGGCGACCATCCCATCACTGGTGATGATCTCGATACGAAACCACTGCACAGGCCACCTTACAAAGGAACCTCCTAAAAGGTCCTAGGACTCCAATTACATAGCGTTGAAGTCGACGAGGGATGTCATCTATACTGGTCTCGGGCATGTCCCATGTCAGGCGCTCTAAATGGCTCTCCAACTCAGCCAAGGTCTCTGCTGATTCGTCCTGTGGGGCTGGAGCCGGTGCAACTGGTTGTTTCCTCTCGTAAGGCCGGAGAGCGGCTAGTCGTCGTGGGCCCACATCTGCATTTGAAACTTTTTACTATCAGTTTTGGGACGATATAAAAACAACAAAAAATTAAATTAGGGAAAATGTTGAAAATGATTTTACCTGCATCATCCAATTTCTCTCCTGGCGGAAGAGCCATGTCTGGGTCTCCATGAAAATCAACCCCAGCATAAGGAAAGTCCTGGATAGAAAAAATCTGGTTTACCAACCATTGGAAATACTCAGGTTTGAACCGAACGACCTTGGTCCCCTCATCAGGATGACGGGCCATAGCTACAACCCATCGCATCAGTTTGGGCTCTCGAGGAAGCCCAGCTCCAACAGTAAGGTGTTGTGGGATCAACATCGGAACCCTCTCCAGGCCAAAACTCACAACTATAGCCCCATAACCAACGGTCTTTAGCTGTCCGTTTTTGGCCCTGGTCAGTTGGCCCTTCACATTGACCAACACAACATCGCACCAGTTGAAAATGGTGCCTCGAAAGCAATCAACTGCCATCCGCATCTGGGATCCGGTGGCAATGTGTAGTGCTGCACTACTGCAGAGTTTGGCAACTGTGAATGCAATAACCATGAGTTCAGGAAGGGATATGGTTTTGATATCTATCCCTTTGTCCTGGTTCTGGACATTGCAGAACTCTAGGCAGAGGCTCTCGACAGACTGGCCACCTGCCCTGGGCCCAAATAGAGTCAAGTGTTCACCCCTCCTGGCAAACCAGTCAAGAAGTATATATCAGCTGGCACGATTTCGAGCTGGTGTCCACCAATAAAGAAGCACTGGTCCTGTATACTCCATCTATCAACCAGCCACTGCAAAGAGTCCACTTGGGCCCTCATGTTAGGTATGGCCCAGAACTTGTACAAGCCACATGCCTTCAATGCATCAATTGAAGGTTGATGATTCATCGCGGTGAGGTCCACATCCTCGTGCTCCCGTTCTCGCCAATCAAGCATGATGTATATCCTACAATCAAGTAAAAAAGGCGAATTGGAATATGTAAAATTGATTTCATTGGGTATTTTTTGAGTTAGTTAGGTTTTATAAACCTATGCGCGGGGTACGCACCCCCTTGTTAGGGACAGTGCGGGGTGTCCGCACCTTTCCTTCACGGCAGGTGCATACCCCCGAATTTTTTCCCATTGCAAAAAAGTCGGGGTACGCGGGTCCCCTGTGGTAAACCTGCGGGCGCCGGCGCGCGGGTTTTTAAACCTAAAAACCTCCTAAAAACAAAATTTAAAGCCTAAAAAACAATTTCAAACGGACAAAAATGAAGAGTAGGATGATGTGGATTACTTGGAGGAGACGACGTTCGATTCCGACGGACAGATTTTCCGCAATCTTCACGAGAAGTTTCTGGTCAAAAGCCTTTTTTCTCAACCAAATCTCAAATGGTAAAAATGAATGGTAAAAAGTCATTTTTATAAGTTTTTTGGGTAAATAAATTCTAAATTTGTTTATGTTTCACTTTAAAAAGGTGTTTTTTGCGACATTTTTACCTATTATTAAACAGGTATGAGTAATGTTTGAGTTTTTGTTCAAGATAATGGATTTTCAGCCGAAATCAATCATTTTCAACAAAAAACCATTATAGTCACCTTGAAGCTCTTTTCTGACTCCTAAAACATGAAAAGATTGCCAAGTTTTTCTTTTTAAGCTCGTTAAAGTGGAACTAAAAAGACGGTCCTGCGAACAAACGATGCGCGCGCGTGAGGCAGCAGGAGCGTGACCTAGGCGAGCAGCAGAGACATCGCCGACATTCCTTGGCTTCGGCCTTGAGGCCTGCCCAATCTGGGCCTTGGCCGCAGCCATGGCCCATCCGGATCCATCCCAGGGAGATTCTGAGAAAGCCTTCTCAGATCTGGTAAAGTCCCTTCCCCTTCCTCGCCCCAAACCTGCAACATCAAAATTTGTCAAGAAACTAGATATTCTTCAGGAAGTCCAGCTGCCACCATCCCTTCCTCAAATGGCAGCACTATCTCTAGCAGAAAAAGGACTTATAGGACAATTCACAGGTCTATGGCCCTCACCAAGAACAATGCAAAGATGGGTGGAGCGAAACTGGTCTGATAAAATCCAAGGGAAAATCTCAATACGCTTCTATGGCAAAGGTTATTACACCTTTCATTTTGAATCCAAAGCAGATAAGGATCTCATATTCATAAATGGCCCCTACTTCATGGATTCCCGAGGACTTTACCTCAACAAATGGACCCCTGACTTCGATCCAGAACTGGACATCCCCAATGCAGTCCTAGTATGGGTCTGTCTTTCTCATCTGCCCTTGCATTACTGGGGAGATGACTCAGTCAAAGCAATCGGAAACGCGGTTGGGAAATACATCGACAGAAGAGAACCTAAGGACAACATGCAGGCATGCGCAAGGATCTGCGTAGAATTGGACCTCAGGAAAGGATTGCCGGAAGCCATCAAGCTCAAGGTGGATGACTGGAGCTACATACAATAGCTGGACTATGAGCAGATTCCCTTCAAATGCAAGGTATGTCATGAATATGGCCACTTTGCTAATAGATGTACTAAGGCAACTAATCTGGAAACCGAAGATCAAGGAGGACAATTGGAGACTATAAAAAAAAAGAAAGCAACCCCTCCATCTAAACCTGAATCATCCTCTGATATGCCTGGTTCCTCATCTTAGCGCCCCATCTCCCCCTCTTCTAACCCTCTGGGCCCATCCCAGGATCCGCCCCTTCCATCATCCTCCAACCCCTTCTTGATTCTCGCATCAGAAGATGCCCTGTCTGATCAGCCCCCTTTAGATCTGCCCAATCCACCCTTGATCTCTTCGATACTCTCCCAACCCTCCACAGAGGCTCCTCCCCCCAGAACTACCAGAAGCTCCTCAAAAGAAATTGTCACTTCAAGCGATCTCCACAAGAAGCCTGGCCCAGGTAGGAAATCAGCTAAGCAGCACTGAGAAGAAAGCACTCAAAAGGATATTGCCCTTGGATTCCAAACCCCTATGGAATCCTTCATGACAGGACATCAGGAAAAGGAAGCAGTAGGGAAAGACCACGAGAGGCGAGCGCCTCCCCGCTCGAACGTCCCATGATGAAAATCCTCTCCTGGAATAGCAGGGGCTTGGGGCACCCCTCCAAAATAACTGCCTTAAGAGACCTCCTTCATAATGAAAGACCTGAAATCCTGTTAATACAAGAGACCAAACAAAACCAATATGAGATGCAGAAAATCATAGACGCCCAAAGGAACTTCTTAGGTGCCATTAGCAGCTCTAGAGGAGCATCAGGAGGAATAGTAACTATGTGGAACAACCAACAATGGGACTGTGATTCAACAATATACAACCAAAATTGGATAAGGACCAATCTGAACAACAAAAATGAGAATTGTGCATTCATCATATATAATGTCTACATTCCCAATCAGTACAGAGAAAAGGAGCTATGCTGGAAGGAATTAAAAGAAAGTATAGATAGAGAACAAGCTTCAAACATCATAATAGCTGGAGATTTCAACTTAATTCTCCATGCGAACGAAAAGAGAGGAGGCAACTTCATGCACGATCCCTTCAGAAGTCAGCTGGAGGAAATAATGCAAGAGCATGAAATGGTGGACATCATTCCAAATAATCGGAAATACACTTGGAGCAATTGAAGGCTGGGGCCAGGCAACATTATGGAATGCTTGGACAGATTTCTGGTCAACATCGCCCTTCTCTCTACCTTTGCAGCTGGACATACCAATATTCTCAGCTCCACAGTGTCTGATCACCACCCCATTCTCCTCACGATGGAATCCCACCTCCATCTGGGACCAATCCCTTTCAAATACAACCCGCTGTGGAGACACAACTCTTCAGCTGAAGCAATTATAGAGGCCACCTGGAAACAGCACGTCGAAGGCTCTCCCAGCCATATCTGGGAAACTAAAATTAGGAGCATAAGAAGAGCGCTTAAAGAATGGGCAAAAACCAGCTATCAAGAGCCAGAAAAATTAAAAATAAAAATTAAACAAGACTTGGAGGAAGTCCAGAATCAAATAGAAAATCAAGGACTCTCCCAACATCTCAAAAACAAAGAATGGGAAATTCAGGGACAGCTCATGCACATCAGCAGAGAAGAAGAGATAAAATGGAGGATCAAATCGCGACAGCTATGGCTGAAAGAAGGAGATAAAAATACAGCATACTTCCACAAACAAGCTACAGCTAGAAAGACAAGGAACAGTGTTAGTACTATTAATGACAGTGAAGGCAATCATTGCAATAATCAAGAAGACATCAAGAGGGCGGCCTCCTCTCATTTTAGGAGCCTTCTTACTGAAACCCAAGAAGAAATAGATTACTCTGATCTGCTGCAATATCTTCCCAAAGGCATAACTCAGGAAATAAATGAAAGCATAAACCGAGACATCGAAGAGGAAGAGATTAGGAAAGCAATCTAGACCTTGCAGCCGGACAAGTCCCCTGGGCCAGATGGATTTCCCATCAACTTCTATAGGGATTATTGGCAGCTGATAAAAAAAGACCTCGCAAAAATGCTGAGGGGAATACAAAGAAAAGGGAAGATGGGAGGCTTTACCAACTCTACCTTCCTTGCCCTCATCCCCAAAGAAAATCGACCCACCTCATTCTTCAGGTTTCGACCAATATCCTTGTGCAACTCTTCTTACAAGATCTTCACGAAAATCATAGCCATGAGACTCCAGCCCCTCCTCCCATCCTTGATATCTGAAAATCAAGGTGGCTTTTTGTCCAATAGGCAAATTCATGACTCCATTACCTTGGTCCAAGAAGCCATCCATTCCAACACTACAAGACAAGAGAAAGGGTTTGTCCTCAAACTCGACTTGGCCAACTCTTTTGACCAGGTAAGGCACTCCTTCTTGTTTACTGTTTTAAAAAAAATGGGCTTCAATTCTTCTTTCATCAACACCATAGCTGCTTGTATATCAGGACCTTGGATATCACCCCTGATTAATGGTCGCCCCTGTGAAGCCTTCCAATCCTCTAGAGGACTAAGGCAAGGTTGCCCTCTATCCCCCTACCCTTTCATTCTTATGGCTGAATCCTTCAGCAAAGCCTTGGATCACAATAGAAGAGTTGGCCTCATAACAGGAATTAAATTTGGGGATGGAGTCAAGAATATAAACCATTCCCAATTTGCTGACGACACTCTTTTGATTGGAGGAGCCTCCACCACCATAGCAAGGCGATTCAAAACCCTCCTTGACCAATACATGGATTACTCAGGGGGAGCTGTTAACTTTCATAAAAGCTGCGTCTATGGCTGGAACATTTCCAACCAAACAGCTCATAACATTTCCAGCATCTTTGGAGTTACATACAAAGCAAAATGGGACCATTTGTCTTACCTTGGGATGCCGGTGAGCCTGAGACCTCTAAAAGCAGAGACATGGAATGAAATTATAGACAAAGTTAAAAGGAAAGTCTAGCAATGGGGAACACATTGGCTCAACCCGACGGGCAGATTAGTTTTGCTCAAATCAGGTATAACCTCCCTGCCCCTCTATAGATTTACTCTTTATCAAGCCCCTGCTATTTTCCACCATAAACTGGAAGTTGCCCTCCGAAATTTCCTGTGGCAAGGAGGGAAAAATGAAAAGAATAGATTTAACTTGATCAGCTGGAAAAATGTAATCCAATCTCAGGATAGAGGAGGCCTTGGAATAAGAGCTCCAAAAATTCTCAATCTAGCATTTGGGATTAAGATGGCTTGGAGGCTAATCAATGGACCAACAGCATGGTGGAAGCGAGTTATACAAATCAAATATCTCAATGGCACAAGACAAAGACTTCTAGAAGATGGCATCCCCAACAGGGATTCCTCCAAAATTTGGCACCTCTGCAAGAAAGCAATCCCGTTCCTCAAGCAAAACACCTCAAAAATCCCTGGAGGAGGGGACAACATTAATTTCGCCACTGATAAGATAATGGGATTCCAACCTCTCAACACTATCGAAGAAGCCCTCCCGATTATCCATTATCTCAATAGCAAAGGCATCCATAGACTTGGACAAATCTCGAAATGGGACTCAGACACTCATGCCTAGACAGATTGGGAATTCCCGGGTATCCCAACAACCTTGGAAGCGAGCCACACCGCTCTCAAAGCAAATCTTCACAACAGAGCCCCAATCAAAAAAGAAGTAGCAGATGGACTTCGTTGGGATCCCACATGATCAAATTACACCATCAAGTCAGGGCATCAATATATCTGCAACAACACATATCAGATACCCATCTGGAATCATTGGAGACTAATCTGGAAATCAGAGGCCATTCCAAAAATTAAGTTTTTCACATGGCTGTTACTAAAAGGCAAAGTTCTCACAGCGGAGAATTTAATCAAGAGAGGGATCAATGGTCCATCCAGATGCCCCAATTGCTGCTCAGCAGAGGAGACAATGCATCACTTATTCATAAACTGCCCCTTCTCCAAAAGATGCTGGACCAAAATGTCTTCATTGGGCAACATAGACTGGCAACCTCAGCAAAACATTGCTGAGACAATGTATGAATGGAAAAAAAATTGCCCATGGAAGGAAAAAAGGAGCAGGCTTGTGAAAAGAATTTGGAACACTATTCCCCACTCCCTTCTGTGGAGAATCTGGTTATCAAGGAACAAATTTTTTTTCCAAAATAAAGAGACCAATGTTCGAACAACATGCAACAAAGCTCACATCTTGGCATAGGAGGCAATAGCAGCAAAACACAATGGGAAAATTCAAGCAAAGGATTACACAGTGGAGGAAAGATTTATCATTAGCCACATCCTGGAACGTCTAGGACAAAACTAGGGGAATCAAAAGAAAGACAGTCCTCAGTACACTCAACCAAAATATTGGGAAATCAGGCTCTCAGCTCAAGAATTTAAGAGGTGGATCCAGAGCAACAACTGCACAACACTTCATTTTGATGGAGCCTCTAAATCGAACCCAGGCCAAGCAGGAGCGGGAGGAGTAATTTTGAACGAGGTAGGGGACAATATTTGCAGTTATGAATGGAGCCTGGGAGAAAAAACCAATAACAACGCAGAGGCACTAGCCTTATACCAAGGATTACTTCAGTTAAAAAAACTGGGTATCAAAAAGGCCATAGTTCTCGGGGATTCTGCCATCATAATACGACTCATGATCCATAAACAGAGATCCCCCAACTGCAACCTCCAGCAGCACATAGATCATATTAAAATCCTCCAAAAAAACTTTGATGATATTCAGTTCTATCACTTCCTCTGCACACTCAACAAACAGGCAGATAAAAAGTGAATAACGCTGTTGGAAGAATGGCAGGAGCGTTAAGGTGTAACGCAACTGACAGTCTCCAACCAATACCATGAAGCAGAAACATCATCGCCCAGTTCTGCAGTGCTTGGTCAATCAAGCGTGTGATGCAAAAGGACATTTCAGAAATAGGACACTCTCCTGCAACCTCAGCACATCAATGCAGGCTCGCCCGACCCCAGACAACAGTAAACACTCGAGCACAGGCTCCAGAAATAAAATCAACGCTGGCATTTACAGAGCAGGATCAACGACGGACAATTCTCTGAAGGATTTGGTTCAGGCCAACATCCTCCTCGTGAATCAGAAACATTCTTGGGACCCCGACCACAGCCCGCCTCATTCTATAAAATTGCCTCTCCGCTCCCAAATCAACACCCATCAGCTCTCTCTCGGTGATAAAGGCGCAGCGAAGAACTCTCGACTGGGAACGAGCGAACTTATTCGGAGCGACTGGCGAGGCTCCACTCTGGTAACACTACATCCATTCCTGAGCTGTTTCATGCTAACTAGTGTATTTGTGTCTATCAGGAAATCTGTGTCTATTAGGAACTCAGCAGACAGAGCTAGTGAGATCACCCTCTTTTCAGCTATTTTCTCTGCTCCTCCATTCCCACCCCCTCCTCAGCTCTGTCCCGCATTCCCCTCTCCCCCCTTCTCGAACTCCCTTTGCTGCATCATTTATCCCAGCTCCCAATCCACTGATCCCCTCTCCTCGACAACGCCCTGTTGGACCTCTTCCTTCATCTCCCGCCTCTCAAGCAGGGCCGTTAGGACATTTGCGGGCTATTTCCTCTCTCCCGCCCGTTACTTCAGTCTTCGCGGATTTTTCAGCTCCTCTCAAAACACCCCTAAGCCCCTTACCTACCACATCTCTGCCCTCAACAGTTTCACCTACCGCACCCTCTCTCCAATTGTGGCACGCAATGAGGACTGCCTGCACTGTGCAGACCTACAGGCAGAGCTTGAGGAAATAAGGACACAACAGACCATCTTAGATGACAAGCAAAAACTCCTGGATGCAAGGCTGGAAGAACATGACCGGTGTCTCGATGAGCAGAACCGAAGGCTCTATGAACAAGACCGCATCATGACTGAGAAATATAAGGCTGAGATACAGCTGTTTATGCACAAAGCATCATCCCTTCAAGAGCAGTTTAGGCAGCTTACTAATCACTGCGCTCATGCAGAGGAATCCATATCCATTATCAAGTATATGATGGACAAGAGAAATGTTGTCGCCACCAGCTCTTCAAGCGTTAAACAAGAAGCAAAAGACGATCAGCCAGAGGAATCTACAACGAGACACATCCAGCATATAATGATAAACTAAATGTACTGCAGATGCATCTTTTTGTTATTTTCTTTTATCATAATCTATAGTAGCTCAGTTCTAGGCAGTAGTAAAAGCATCAAAGCAAGGATCAAGGACGTAGTCTCTTTTTGTAAACCCTTTGATCAAGACAAACAATGGCATATCATGTATCAGAGGAGACTGAACTCCTGAATTTTTTTTTCAGAATCTAATATAGCGACCGAACTTAAAAAAAAAGAAAAAAAAGACGGTCCTCTTATAGCCCTTTTCTGACCGTAAAAACACGAAAATATTGTCGGGTTTTTGTCGTTTCAAATTTGATATTGGTCATAAAATGACGTGTTGTTGATCACTTTTTTACTTTTTCGGATCAGAGACACTAATTATGAAAAGTACTCTTTGGTCGTAAAAGATCAAGCGGTTCTCTCAAGTATTCTTTTATACTTTTTCGGGCTTGGGAGACACAAATTTACGAAAAAGTCAACCCTAGAGTATTCTTAAGTTTTTTCAGACTCTCTAAAAATGAAAAACACCAAGTTTCTCCTATACTGGACTCGTTAAATTTCGACAGTAAAGGACCTGTTCAATTACAAACAAGGACGGACCACTCCTTCTTAGGGTTCGAATTTAAAGTAAGTTGGACTCATCCGAAGGGTGAGCTTGTAATCAAGCATATGTTATCCTCCTCAAGCTTGTAAAAAAATAAAGAGGTACTTGTCAGAAATGGTGGGGGAAAAGAGAGAAAAATGAGCCTGTTTGTCATACTTTGTAACCACTCTTGAACATGACACTTTCATTCACCTGGGCTGGGAAATCCTTTGCCTAACAGTTGATCAAACCAAATTGAAAGTCTTAAGCCGGTTTCTGGGTATTAACTTTGGGTCAATCGTCACCGAACCATCTGTTGTGTCGTTAGGTGTTCAAGAGCTCAGTGTGAATAAGCCATTCATCTGCAAAAATATCTGTCATCCATCTTGACCATCCCCGAGTCAGACCTTGCAACTAAATTTCTTCAAACTTGATCTGTGATTTTGTGTTGTGGGCTTGCCTACGACGGATCGCTTTCTATCGACTTCAGCTCTTTATCTAGAAAGATGATCTAGAGATCGCCAGTACCTTGGGATTTTCATGCCTCAATGGCAGGTTTCTCGTCTTCAACGATAGGTTGCATCATTGACCTTCAATTGAAGGATTTTGTGACATGTTCGACATCGACACATCTAATCACATCTCATGGATTGTACTGAGTACTTTGAGAGCCATTGTCATTATTGGTGGTTTCTCTCACACTTGTTAACAGTTTACATCATCGACTGGTA